>CAUYRB010025161.1:0-61774 GCA_963574695.1 Propithecus perrieri | reverse complement strand
TAAAGAGATACAAGTAGAACTACCATTTGACCCAGCAATCCCATTACTGGGCATCTACCCAAAAGAGCAAAAGTCGCTCTATGAAAAAGACACCTGCACTCGAATGTTCATAGCAGCACAATTCACAATTGCAAAGATGTGGAAACAACCCAAATGTCCATCAATACATGAGTGAATTAATAAACTGTGGTATATGTATGCCATGGAGTACTATTCAGCTTTAAGAAACAATGGTGATATAGCACCTCTTGTATACTCCTGGATAGAGCTGGAATGCATTCTACTAAGTGAGGTATCTCAAGAATGGAAAGACAAGCACCACATGTACTCACCATCAAATTGGTATTAACTGATCAACACATAAGTGCACATATAAGAATAACATCTATTGGATGTTGGCCAGGGGGGAGGGGGGAGGGAGGAGGAGGGAGGAGGGGATGGGTATATGCATACACAAAGAGTGCAATGCGCACCACCTGAAGGATGGACATATTTGAAACTCGGACTTGGTGGGGGGCAAGGGCAACATACGTAACCTAAACATCTGTACCCCCATAATATGCTGAAAAAAAAAAAAAAAAAAGAAGTCTGCCACGGGTTTTCTTTTGTAAGTTACCTTATGTTTTCACCTTCCAGCTTGTAGGAGCTTCTCCTTCATGTTAATTTTGACTAGTCTGGTAAGTATGTGTCACGGTGATTGCCTCTTTGGGATGAATCTCCCAGGAGTCTTTTGAGCTTCTTGTACCTGGATATTTAAACTTCTAGCAAGACCACGGAAATTTTCCTCAATTATTCCCTCAAATAGGTTTTCTAACCCTTGTGTATTTTCTTCTTCACCATTAGGGGTGTCTATGATTCTTATGTTAGGCCTCTTTACATGATCCCATTTTTTGTTGAGGCTTTGTATGTATCTCTTAATTCTCTGTTCTTTGTCTTTGACTGACTTGATTAATTCAAAGGTGTTGTCTTGCAGCTCTGAGATTCTTTCTTTGGCTTTCCACTGTGTTTTGCATTTCCTTGAGTGAATTTTTCATTTGCCAAAGTTCTGTTTAATTTTTCTTAAAAATTCTATTTCTTTAGTGAATTTTTCATTCATTTTCTATTTTCTTTTTGTCGTTTCTGTGTGTTAGTTTTCTGTTTTCTCTTGTATTTCATTCAGCTGCCTTATGATCCATATTCAAAATTCTTTATCAGTCATTTCAAAATTTTTATTCTGGTTGGTATCCATTGGTAAAGAGGTATTGTTTTCTTTTGAGGCTGTCTTTTTGCTCTGATTTTTCATATTTCCAGAATTCTTTCACTGATTCCTTCTCATCTGGCCTCGTGATGGAGACCTGGGATTGCTAAGCCTGGCTTGAAGGCCTGTTTCTGGGCCCCCAAAGATTGATCCCTGACTATGCCAGGAAGAGGAGTGCTGGTCCTGAGTTGCCTATAGGATGTTCTAGCAGGTTTTCTGAACCTTTGGCTTACCTCTGACCTGCTGTCTTCACCTCTTTCCAACAGTGTGAAATGAGTTAGGTCCCGCAGCTTAATCTCTGAGATGGCAGGTGGTATTTTTGAGCATGTATCAGCTGCTCCCTATTTGGTTGAGTTGGAAGGTGCTATTCTTAGCTATACAGTTGTTCCTCCCGTCTTCGGTAGATTTTTTTGTGGAAGAGCCAGCTGCTGAGATGTTCTTTTGTGCCCACAGTAAGCTCTCTGCCCCCAGGTGGGGCATACAAATGCCCCAAGCTTTAGGAGAGACCCTGTACCTCCCAGGAGATTATTTGCTTTCTACTCCCATTGAAGTTGGGGGAGGAGTAAAACAGATTGTGGCTGGATTGCAAGAGCCTGAATGGCTTTACAAAACCTGGGCAGGGCTGAGGTTAATTTTCTGTCTGCCTAGGGGAGCCTATGGTATAAGGTTCAGGGCAAGCTCTCCAAACCTGGAAAGCTGCTCCCAAGGGGAGGGGTCTAATTGCTTGAATGCTAAGGCCTCTGGCTGGGGGGCACTTTCCTCCCATGCCCACTAGAGTAGTTTTGTTGTGGGGAGGGATGAGTGGCCTCCCTAATTGCCACTCCCTGGAATCCCACAACACTCCTATCAGATCAGTCCATGTGAGTTTCCTCACCTTCCGAGTCTGGCTCTTGAACTTCCCCCAAGTCCATGTGTCTGACTCACTAGCGTGCATCTCCGGAAAATGCTGATGGGCAGCACGTTCCCCAGTTGTGCATCCCTGTGACTCTTCTCTGCTCTCCTCAGTCTACTACTCTGCCTTCCAGTTGGGCCGCTCCCACAAGCAATGTCTGTAGTCAGCCATCTTGCCTGTTAACACAAAATTTTAAAATATTTTCAAATAATATTTTTTAAATGGCTGAAAGGGGAACATAAAAACAAAAACACATCAGAAACAGATGAAAAACAAAAAATAAAATTTAAAATCCAAACAAATGATATTAATAATTACACTGAATATTAATAAACTAAACACTCCAATTAAAAGGAACAAAATGTTGGAAAATATTAAAATTAAAAAGGCAGGATTATATGATCTCTATAAAAGATACACTTTAAATGTTGAGATACATAGATGATAAATGGTGGAAAAAGATAAGCCATCCAAAATATTTCATTTTTACAAAATCAATACTATCTCCCTACCGTTTTTCTACCAATCTGTGCATCCATCCAAGCTTCCACCTGAGATGTGTAGATAATAATGTTCATACAGTGTTAACATTTCAATTTTCTGGGTGTTGTAATTGGCTTTGGGGTACATGTTTTTATGTATTTTGTCTTTTTATACATTGCTTGAATATTAGCAGAAACTATGTATCATTTTTATTAAAATGTAAAGGTTTTTTTTTTATTCTGATAGATTGAGGGGGTACAATTTCAATTGCATTACATGTATATAGTGTGTAATGGTAAAGTATGAGCTTTTGGTATATCCATCACCTGAGCAGTATATTTTGTACCCCACAGGTAATTTTTCATCTCTCACTCCCTCCCACCCTCCCACCTTTTTTTTCAAAAATACAAATTTATATGAAAAATAAAACATATTAAAGTAAGAAGACCAATATTAAAGATAAAAAAGTTAAAAAATCATAAAAAAGAAAATATTCTTTAGGAAGTTCTTTAAAATATTTGCAGAGGAAGACTCTAAGAAAAAAATGATAGTTTTAACTACATAAAAATTAATACTGCTTTTGCATTGAAAAAGATATTAAAATTACAAATGTCAACCTGGAGTATATATATGGCAGAATGTTAATTTTTTTAAAGTGCTAATTAATGTTTTAAATCTAATGTCAGAAAAACATATTAAATATATTATGTCAGTCAAAATATATTAGCTGCAATTGCCACAAAGGAAAAGAAATACAAAAACGAAAAATATATTCATCCTCACCAACAAATCAAAAAATCCAAAAAAAAATAAATAATTTAAAAATTTTTTAATATGTAAAATATCTTGTGTTGACAATAACACAGAAAAACTCGTGCACCCATATATTGATTTAATTCCTCAAATGTATAAAAAAGACAAAGAACATAAAAATCTGCACAATTACTAGAAAAAGGATCAATGACTGTCAGGCAGACAAAGATGAAAACTCTTTACTTATAGGTACACAACAAAACACATAATTATCACTGTCTGTGGGATTTGGGATAATTTTTTAACTATTTAAAAAATTTTGTAGGCAAAAATTATATATTTTGTTTATAAGCATGGAACAAAAACAAGTGTATATTTTTAAACAGAGTGAATCAACTGAGAAATCATCCAGAATTTGAGAAGAATGTTTGTTTATAAGATGATTTATAAGACAATTATGCTGAAGCCATAGAGATGACCCACCTTCCATTCTCCTAACCCATATAGCCATGCCTTTTTTGTTTTGTTTTGTTTTTCTTTCTAAGCCAGTTAGAAATAAAGCATGGAAGGGAAGAGGTCAAAGGAACAGAGCATTGATATTCTAACTGATAATTCTAGAAAGTCACCTAGTATCATCCCTTTCATTAGCTCTTAGACTCAGAGCTTGATATATATATATCTGAGTAAATTTATATATATATATATATATCTCTGAGCAAATTTGGACTTAATAGAGGATTATATTGACCTATTAATTTCCAGAATTAATAGAGTTAGACTATTTATTTGAAAATTTTTTCTATTAAAAAAATTTTATTATCTTTGTCTTTAATATAACACCTAACTGTCTTAATCTATTTGGTATTTGAATATCTTTTAAGAGAATTAAACTTACATCTATTTTTAAAGTAACAAAAATATATACATTTTAGGCTTATTTTTAAAAAGAAGACATTATTTTATTTTAGTCCTGCAGCCTAAACCTCACCAGTCAGACACTGTGGCCACATTCACTGAATGGTTACAAATGGGTTACCAAAGGGGAAAGTGTCATTGTGTATCAAGGAAGTGCTTGAAAACATACGCATGAGATAGGCAGCTCAATAGATTGTTTTAGGTAGTAGTCATTCCATAGTCTGGAATGTTTCATTATATAGATAGTTCATTTTATATACAATTGATAGTATAGTAAGTAAATCATTCTATATCTTTATTGTTTTAAGATATCCTAAGACATTATAGTTAAAGTTTAGTACAAAGTTTTAAACATAATAATCGTGTGTCACTTAATGGCAGGGATACATTCTAAGAAATGTGTCCTTGGGGATTTCATTGTTGGGTAAACATCATGGAGTGTACTTACACAAACTTAGATGGTATAGCCTACTATACTCCTGCACTACGTGGCATAGCCTACTGCTTCTAGGCTACAAACCTGTGCAGCAGGGTACTGTATGCATAGCGTAGGCAATGCTAACAAATGGTAAGTATTTGGGTATCTAACTATATCTAAACATGGAAAAGGTACAGTAAAAATAGCTACATAAAAGATTTAAGGGATGATACACCTGTGTAGGACACTTAGAAGGAATGGGGCTTGCAGGACTAGAAATTGCTATGGGTCAGGGCAGGAAACCTGCGGCATTAAGGCCACATATGGCCTTCTAGGTCCTTAAGTGTGGCCTTTTGACTGAATCCAAATTTTATAGAACAAAACCTTTTATTTTTATTAATACATTTTTTTGCCTTTTATATTTTTATTTTATTTTTAAAATGAACATGTTTAAAATACCAAAGAATAAAAGTTTTTAACCAAATAATCCTCCAACATTGACAGGCACAATTAGGAAGTTGGTAAGCCAAAAGGGCTAAATTGACAGCTGTACGTTCATGATAAACTTCCCCCTCCTGACTGGCACCACTGCCTCACGAGGCTGGTTGGTGAGGGTTTATGGGGGTTGAGTACACCAGTCTGTTATCAGCTTTTGATAAGTGTGCACTGTGTTTCTGTCTGAAGTGGAAATTCAGCTTGATGGTATTTTTTCATTCTGTCTGCTTAACAGCCCATCATGTCAAAGAAGACCAAGAGAATGTTGAAGGAAGAAAACAGATTTTAAATGAGGATTGGGAACTACAATATTATCTTGTTTCTGCTAATGGTAAGATGATTTGCTTGCTTTGTGATACAGTAATATCAACATTAAAGAAATTCAATGCTCATCACCGTTATAACACTCACAAGGACCACACATATTTTATATTAGAGGGAGAGGTATGGAAGGTTATATTGTAGAAATTGAAAGATGAAAAGCAAAAGCAAAGACAATTCTTTCAAGTAGCAATAAGACCTGGAAATAATGCCACTGAAGCAACTTATAGAGTAGCTTATATACTTGGGGAAAAAAGGAAGCCATTCAGTGATGTAGAAATTGTGAAAGAATGCATTGTTGAAGTTATAGGATGCTTAGACCCTGACAGTGTTTCAAGGAGAGCCATAACTGATCAGCATCATGAATTAGCCTTCAACTTAACAGAACAACTTCATGCAATACTTCAAAAGGAAAATGTACATTATTCAATCGCTTTGGATGAATCAACTGATACTATTGACTTGGCACAGGTTTTATATTTCATTCAGGTCATAATAGATTTTCTTTGCTATAAAGAGTTACTTGCTTTCGGCACTCCTGCAAACAGAACACAGGGAATAGATACCTTCAACAGCTTTCAAGATAAATGTCATGAAGTGGGACTGAATTTGATAAATTTAGTGAGGGTATGTACACAGACAGTGCACCTTCCATGACAGGAAAACACCACACAGATCAAAACAAAAGTATTAACACATCCAGATGCTCTCATTTGTTTTCATTGTATCTTGCATCAGCAAAATCTCTGTGCTAAAGCTACTATTTTAAGTGACACTTTGCAACCAGTTATAAGTATTGTTAGCTATATTTCTGCAAATCCAACACAGCATGGTCAGTTTCGTAACATGCTAAAGTTGAACAATGAGGTATTCAGTGTGGATTTGCTGTATCATTCTAAAGTGCATTGGCTATTGCAGGGACAGGTGGTAGCCAAAATTTTATCTCTGCAAGAACAGGTAGTTAAATTTTATGAAAAACAGAATCAGCAATGTGGATTATTGAAAGAAGATATCTGTAGGAATGCAGCATTTCTGTGTGATAACGTCAAATCAAAATGACTTGAATATTTCTTTGCAAGGTAAAACTAAGTCTGTATATGATATGTGTCAAAAAATCCAAGCATTTCCATAAAAGTTATCTTTTTTCAAAATACTTCTTCTAAAGGAAATTTCAAATGAACATTTTCCCCAGTTAGCAAAGGTCGCTAATGAGCAGAATGATATATGTGAATCATTTGAAGAATATGCAGCTGTTACAGACCTATTAGTGGAGAATACAATGAAAGCTTCACTGACTTTGAGAATAGTGACATCACACTCAAATTAACATTTCAGCCTCACCTAGTTGATATCACCAAAGCACCTAAAGAATTGATTGAGCTCCTCCATAGATGACATTTTAAAGTCATTGTTTGATGCTAAGAAAGATCCAATTGAAATACGGAAAAATGCAGTAGAATACTCATATCTTTGACAACATGCCCAAAAAGTGCTTTCTTGCTTTTAAACCACTTATTGCTGCAAATATACATTTCCTACCTAAACTGAATCAAGGTGCCCTTAAGGTCACAAGTGACTGATACCCATCTAGAGGATCAACTGAAACCGTGGACCTCCACGCTGCAACCAAATATTCAAATGATTTTTTTCTGTGTGATAGGATTATACATTCTCACTCATTGATATATGACTTGCCAATTTATTCTTTGAGAAGAATAAATGTTCCCAACTCTTTGAGATTCAACATGTGATATGCTTTACTCAATAAGATGTGAAATACTAGAGTTGTTTGCTGATCAATACCTAGACAACCAGATTTTAAATGGGAACAAGTATTCAGTTTCTTAGTTTAACACTGATCCCCACCTCCTGCTGTCCATGCCTTGTGTATCCTCCCCACACCTGGAATGTGGGCAGGACCTGTGACATACCTCTAAGAAATCGAATAACACAAAGGTGATGGGATATCTCTCCTGTGGCTACCTCACGTTATAAGTCTCTGTCTCGCTAGGTGACTGTCTCTAGAGGCTATCTCCCTTGCTGACTTTCAAGAAGTGAATGACCATGTTAGGAGGCCCACATGAAAGGAAGCCAGAGCCTGCCACTGAGAGATGAGGGCAGCTTCCAGCTTCCAGAGAACAAGAGGCTAGAGTCCCTGAGACTTACTTACAGTCACAAGGAAATGAATTCAGCCAACAACTTGAATGAGAGTTTGAAAGCAGACCTTTCCCCAGTCAAGACTCCAGGCAAGGACTCGGTCCTGGCCAGCACTTTGATTGCATCCTTGCAGAGGACCCCAATAAACTTTGGCTAGACTCCTGTGTCTCTTGTTTTAAGCTTCCAAGTTTGTAGTAGTTAGGATCAATAGAAAAATAATACAGCAGAATCAAATCTGAGATAGATAAGAAAGTATATATATTTGTATGTGTTAGACTGTGGAATATAGTACAATAGGCAAGATTTTTTTAAAAATTCTATGAAATGCATGGGTATCTCTATCTATCTAGACATTAAAATAATTATTAATCATTAATATCGGTGATTTCTCATTGAGGGAATTTTGCAGAGTTCACTTGGCGCCAACTAGGTAAAGATGGTAGGGTAGGGTGGGCTACAGCAAGTAACAAACTAACAAAGCTCTAGCCTTCTCCCAATACTTTTTGATAGTTACTAACAACAAAAGAAACTACGCATTTCCATGAGTTTGATTATTTAATGTTATTGATAGAAAATAGTTTATGCTTATCATTCTTAATATTATTAATGATGTGCCACTAAGTTTCGTTTAGAGATTCTTTCTATCATACCTAAAACCTATATTTTAAAATTTGATCACAAAGATTTTATGAAGGTAAGTATATGTGAAAGCTACCAAGATCAACCTTAAATTTGTCTTATACATTAATATGACCATGAAAAGAGCACTTGATAATTATTGAACAAGATCTGCTTATTGGGATGGTAGATAGTCATCTCAGTGTTTCCACTGAGTAGTCATTGTTTACCAATAACAAAGTAACACATAAAGAATCTTCGAAAGTCATTACTAGACCATCTTAAGAACACGCCACAGTAAATACACTTGATTTTTCATGAGTTGATATCACTGCATGCTAAATTATTATAAACAATAGTCTTTGATGATTTCAATCACAGAAAGTCACAGCTATTTGAAGGACCATTGCTAAAAAAGAAAAGCTAGATATACATGAGTCATTAGTTTAGCCTCTAAAATAGATCAAAGAGATATCCAAAAATGAGCTGCTATTCCCTATTCTGAAGGCAGCCATGGTATTCAGCTGACCACAATGCAAACTTTTCTCCAGCTGTGTGAAATAAGCACTATAGTTACAAATAATTATTGAGCTCTAGGAAAATATATTCTATGAAGTTTGTTTAGCTGGTACTTATCACTATCTGTTCTAAAATAGTTCTTAAAAATCAAGTAGAATTTCAAAAGTCAATCAACTCTTGAAGTAAATTAAGTCTACTTAGCTGTGCTCTTTAGGAGTGAATTTTTTACCCTTTTTCAAATCTCAAAGAGTAACTATAAAACAGACTTCCAAATGTGATCAAGGATAGCTCTATTATTTAGGACTGTTTGGTCTTATGTGTTAGTATCCAAAAACCAATGAGGTAACAAAAACACTTCTGTCACATTTTCTTGATGCTACGGATTTTTTAGGTTGGTCTTATATCTGGCAATCTTGAGGAGTTCATTCATTCTATGTTTATTATTGATCCTCTTGGATTCTCTATGTAAAAATTGTATCTGCTCCGCAAAAACAATGTTTTAATTTTCCTTTCCAATAATTATCTCTTTTTTCTTCTTTGGTTTCACTGCTAGGATCTCCAGTACAACACAAACAGTAGAAAGGATTTATATTACACTTGCTTTAAAAACAATATTTCTCAAATTCTGCCATTAAGTACAATCATACCTATTGATGTTTAGTAGATAAATTTTTTCAGATCGTAAAAGGTCTGTCTTTATATAACTGCATTGGGAGGTCATTTTTATGAATAGATGTTGCATTTTGTGGATTGATTACTTTCTACATCTATTGGAACTATTATCATTGGTTTGTTATCTTTTCAATCATTACTGCAGTTGTAAATTGAATCGTCTTGGAGAATTCCTGGAATAATTTCTACTAGGTCATATTTTATTATTTAAAAATCAGTCTACAATTTCCACTGACCTTAAAAAGTAAGGCATAGATTTACTTATTTAGTCTATATTCACAAAAAGTCTGTATTAGGAATTGTTTATTCCTTGAAAATTTTGTAAAATTCCCCTGTAAAATCACCTGGTCACTTTTAGGACTTGTGGGTGGAGTACTTTTTAATAGTCATTTTCATTCCTTAAATATATATTGTGTATTCTGTTTTCCTTTTTTCTGTATCATTTTGGGAAATTTTAATTTTCTAGAAAATTGCCATTTTATTTTTTTACTTTCAAATATATTGGCATATAGCTTATCATAGCATTATATATATTTTTACTAGCAGTAATATGTATTTTTTCTCAGTGTTCCCAGTATGTATACTTCAAGTCTTTCAAAGACTTATCTTTTGTGTTCTTGATAATTTTTAACATGCATTTTATGCTCCTTATTTAGTTATTTTACTTTAGTATTATTTCCAATTTTATTTGAATTAATTTATTCATTTATGTTTTTTTCTAATTTCTTGATATAGATGCTAACATAACAATTTTTAGCCATTTTTAAATTAAACGTATTAAGGATAAAACCTCCTATTTAAGTGCTTTTGTGGTCTTCTCCCCCAAGTTTTAATATACATGCTTTTGTTGTCATTAAGTCTTAAATATTTCATAATGTTTGTATTTTCAATTTATTCTATTAATAAATTATTTACAATGGTGTTTTCAGTTTTAAAATATAAGGTTATATTTCAATTACTTTTTAAAAGTTGGTTTCTGATTTAATTTATTGTGACTAGAAATGAGATCTACAAAGTATAAAACTGGTTGAGACTTCTTTTGTGGCCAGTTACATGCCAAGTTTTGTAAATGGTTCCATGTGTAGTTGAGAAGAATGAGTTGTTTTTTTTTCTGGGTATAAATTTCTATGTATATCTATTAGAGTAACATCATCATGGAAATTAAAATATTAATTTACAACTCACTTAAATTTATTAAACTTTCTGAAAGAGAATTATTAAAATATCTCACTTGGATTATAAATGTATCAATTTCCTGCTGTTTTGTTAATTTTTACTTTATATATTTTTGAGGCTATGTTGTTTGATTCATGTTAATTCTAATATTTGATGTAGTTTGGGGATGGGCTTTTCTTTTTTATGAGAAAAAAAGTCTTCATTGGTTTCTATATTAGCTTCCTGCTGTTACTGTAGAAAATTACCACAGACTTGATGGCTTTTACAATTTATTCTCAACAACAATTCATTTTCTCACAGTTCTGGAGGCCAGAAGTCCAAAATAAGTATCCCTGGTCAAAATCAAGGTGCCCACCTTGAGGTGCCCACCAGAGGGCCACGCACCCTCTGGACGCTCTAGAAGAGAATCTGTTTTTTGCCTCTTGAAGGTTCTGACAGTTGCTGGTATCCCTTAGCTTGTGGCTTCATCACTGCAGTCGATTCTCCATCATCCTGGATTATCCAATCCAGGTAATCCCCTCATCTCAAGATTCACAACTTAATCCCATCTGCAAAGGGTGTTTCTCCATATGAGGTAATATTCACAAGTTCCGGAGATTAGGTCCTGGATGGTTGCCTTTTAGAGGACATTTCCAGCCTACCACAGTTTCTTCACATACATTATGAATAATATCATATATTTATATATATAATATTATGCTAATTTTATAACTTTAATGTTGCTGCACCAACTTTCTTTTGATTTGTATTTCTTTGATATTTTTTCTCATACCTTTATTTGAAACTTACCATGGCATTTTATTCTCGATCTATCTCTTCCAAGAGTATTTTACTTCTATTAATGTGTCTTTTTATTTTAATTGTCTAGTTTTATCTATGTACATTTATTGTGATTACTGCTGTCTTTAGATGTTTGCGTTACCTTGATTCCTTTTTGTTTCTCCGCTCCCAATTCCTCAATCCCATACAACTTCTGCCTTGATTGAATTTTCTTTGTTTAATGTTATATTTTCTGTACTCGTTTGGAACTTAATATATGGTATAGCAGTTTTTCTCAGGGTTATAGGTAAATTTTTAAACTTTTTCTTGTAACACCTATACTTAGTCAGTGTTTATATTATTCTCAGAATTAAAACCAAAATTTCAACATGTTTTTGTGGCCCTTCTCTCTTTTTCCTCTAGTCCTGTTCCAAATCAGAAATTTCAGTTATAGATTATCACTTTAAAAATCCAACCATTTGGACAATTTTTAAAAATAAATTGTACTAATTACTATTCACCATTGAATCTTCTGTCATCTTGTTTTCTTTTGGATTCATTTTCTTTTTCCTGAGAATATATTCTGGTGGATTCTCAGAGATCTGTGGGTGGCAAAATTTCTAAATTTCTACAACTATGAACATATCTTTATTTTGCCTTTACATTAAAATGATAGCTACATTGGATAAAAGTTCTATATCCTTTTTTTCTTTAATTGAGTATGCTTTATGAATACTGTATAATTGATTTGGTGTATTATATTAGCATGTTTACTTCTACACATTTTTGAACTATGGCCTTATATTGTTTTGCAGTATCTGCCAGACTTAGGCACCTAGGAATTATGAATCAGGTAGCATTCAGTATCTAGAATACTTAATAAAGTATAGTTAATTATTCTAAAGAGATTATGGATAAGACTATCCGTGATAACTTATTTATTCATTGTTTTTTATCCATTAAGATATAAAACTTTAAGCATCAACTTTAAGTATTATTTTCTTAAGTATCTGTTCACTGAGATTACAAATTTCCTAATGTAATAATGAATAACATATTCCTAGAAATTTTTCTATAATTCATGTCTGGTATACTCTTCTTTCTTTTTTGTGTAATTTTGGGGTTTTTTTGAGAAAATAATCATTGTTTCTTCTCTCACCTATATACTTCCAGTTTTTAAATTTATATGCAGTCTTTTTACACATGAAAATGTCACTTACATCAGTGAATTACATTTACATGTAATTTTCTGTTTAAAATGCTATTTTGAACACTAAGAAGAACATGAAAAGATGTCCATGTAATTAGTCATTAGGGATATTCAAATTAAAACCACAATGTGATGTCATTTTGCAACCACTAGGATGGCTAGCATCTAAAAAAGGGAAAATAACGAATATTGGTGAGGGTGTGGAATAATTGACACTCTCATACATTCCTGATGGGAATGTAAATGGTGCATGTGCTGTGGACAATAGTTTGCAAGTTCATTAAAAGTGAAACATAGAATTATCATTTGACTCTATTTCATTATACCATATTCCACTCTAGATACCTACTCAAAAGAATTTACAACAAGCGTTCAGAGAAAAAATTTGTACATAAATGTTTATACAGCCCTGTTCACAATTGCCAGAGGTGGAAACAATTTTGAATTTTGAATTAAAGTATAATGTGCAAATACATACAAAGCACAAATCTTAAATATATGACTCAATGAACTATCAAAAATGTACCTAACCATGAAGTTGCTGCCAGATCACAGAATAGGCTGCTATACACATATGTATACACACACACACACACACACACACACACACATTATATATGTGCATATAGTAGCCTATATATAATATATATAATATTTAGTAGCCTATTATATATATATTTATACTATATATACTATATATATATACTAAATATTTATAAATATTTAGTAGCCTATTTTATATACATATATAAAATCTCCATTATGATGTTCAAAATCTTCCCTATTCTTTTATTATATACTTGGTGTTTCAAAAGGCTGAAGTAGACTTTTAACTTTTTGTATTTTCTAATATTCTTGCTTTATACTATTCACATCTGTTATTTTTCCTTTAATATTATTAAAAAAATTAAAGATAGTATACTTTTACTTCAGTCTCATCCTTTCTTCTATCTTGTCTATGTCAACAGAATATAAGATTACTGTTAGTAACTTATATTATACAAATTCTTCTTGGGATTTATTTTGAACATTTCCATTTATAATTATTAGTTAGAGTAAAGTCTGAAATTATATCAGTGCATTCCATTTGCTTTTTAATAAAAGCCCAGAATTTCTGAGCACCTAAACTGTACTTCTCTTGATTCAGTGGTATCCATCTTCAATTCATATATATTTTTAAATTATTTTATTTCAAAATGACATGTATGTGAGATATTTTCTGGTCTCTTGTGTGTTGAGCTATTCATGGTATCTTCAAAAATAAAATAAATCATTTATTGATTTGTAAATGATAGAACACAGTATCTTTTCCTCAAAACTCTGAAATAATGTTTCATTATATTTTAGCATGCAGAGTTTTATAAAAGAATTTTAATTCTAGTCTGATATTGTCGCTTTGTACATTGTCAAAATTTTGTATTTGTTTGTTTTGTTTTTGTCTTTTGTTCCCTTAAAAACTTTAACATTTCTCTTTAATGTTATAATTCAACATTTTCCTGATACGATTTCTGCCATATGTATGTAAACAAACACTGAGAATCTTTCAATTTGAATATGTAAGTATTTTTTAGGGTTGTTGATCTTTTTGATTGCCTATTTTTAGGTGAGCATGTGACCTGCAAAACTGCCATCTTTGATCTCATCACATTAGTATGGTACTTAGTATTTGGCCTTCATTTTTCTTCACTGGGGAGATTTTCCTAGCTTTGCATCTAAAATTTTTGGGTTTCACTATCATTCCTTTTCTTTACTATCTTCAGTGCGTATTTGAATTCTACTCTTGCAATTTTGGTTTCTTTTTAATATGTCTATTCAGAGTCCTCCTCCTGTGATCTCATTGTTTTTGCTTCTTGTCTGCTTGTCTTTTTACCTCACTCTTTTTCTGTCTTTACCACTGTCTGGTCCAGGTTTTCTGCTTTTTTGTTTAAGATATTGTGGCATCTTATATCCTGTTGAAAATACCTTCAAAAATTTTATCTGTTTCTTCCAGTAAATGATTTTCAAATTTGCTTCTTTGAGACTTTAAAAAGCTAAATCTCTTTTCTATAATTTTCTGATTCTAAGATTTCTTCTTTCCAAATACGTCTTTGCATGAGGCAAAAACCAAACCAAAACCAAGCCCATCTGAACACATTTCACCACACACCACATACCCTTGGTTTTATTGTCTCCATCGTGGCTGGTGGAATCTCTTTCACAGATCTTCAGCTAGAGTGTGATTCATGTGAATAACTAAAACTAAAATATCAGGTTCTAGTTCAACTTTCTGGATTAGTCCAAGACCTTTTGAAGCCATTGTTAAGGCCCCTGAAACTCTGAATCAGTGGAATGAAGAAATAAATGAAAAATAATCTACAATCCCCAGCATATACTGAGACCAGAACTCTTATTATCTCTAAATCTTCATTGTGTCAACATTTTAACTATGAAGACTAAAAATCCCAAGAGATAATCTTGTCTCCCTAAAGAACTACTTCTTTTATTTTCTAGCAATATTTCCCCGTGAGGGTATGTAACAATAGAGTAGGGTAGGAAACAATACTCTATCCACCTCAAGAAGCAGAATTCTCTGCCTTTGTGAAGGTTTTTATGTGAACATGGGAGAGGCTCGAGCCTTACTGAAATACTTGCACTTATACTGTGTCTTGCCTCTGAGATTCTGCACACACTGGAAAGCACCATGTCTACTGCTTCTTTTAGTCAACTAACTCTTAAATATCTTTCAGATCTTTGCTTAGACCTTACTGTAACCTCCTCCAGGCAATATTTTTGAATTTTCCTATATCAAATTAAGAGCTCCTTATTTGTTACCTTAGTAATCATTGGTTATTCCTATTGTAGTCCTCAGCACATTTCAATCAAAATTCCTCAGTACTTGTGACTTTTGAGATGAGTGAAACTGCCTTAAATAGCATTGTACTACTAATAGCAATAATCTATGTTCAATAAATAAGAATTAATTGAATGAATGAAAGAGCTGCTAGCTAGATGTCAGATTTCATTTAAAGCCCAATTTCAGCAACTAATTTTCAACCTCCAAGGATGCAGGATATGATGAAGTCTAAAGGCTCAGAAATTGTTAGTCAATCAGAAGTAAGAGATTGGGGCAGAAGGGATGACGGTCGTGCAGGTAGGAGGATTTGCTGCTTCCGTTAGGATGTCATCTGGATTGAGAACCCTATTGCCCTTTGGTCGCACAGCCCCCAAACTCTACCTATACTTCTGCAAAATGATAGCGAACCAGAGAAGGATGAAGCTGAGAACAAAGACACTAAGAAACTGTGAAAAAGTGCATCGGTTTCTAAAAGCCTCGGAGATACATTTTCCTGGACCAGTTCACTGCTTAAAGAAATGAGTTTGTGGCTCCGAGCTACAGGTAAACAGCTAAGCTTCATGAATTACAGGTGTACATACTGTTCCTTAGGGCCCAGATTTTCAATTCATACCACCGAACAGTTTATAAAGGCTTTAACACATTATTTTGTTTGTATGCAAATGAGAACTGCTAATTTCAAATGAGTCTTAACTATTTATTTAAGTAGTCCCAAAGGATCTCTACTTGAACACAATTTGCTAGCAGTTATTTCAAGTACTAGATGTACTCAGAAAATAATAAACTGCATATTTAAATTAACTCAATAACTTGGGTTACCAATTCCAACAGATCTCTAAAATTAATCGAAGTCGGAGAGTCTATTGCCATTGCAGACTTAATATTTTCTTTTATCCAAATTTAAGATTTTGAAGGGAAAATGAAAATATATTAGATAATAACATGTAAATAAGATATTATAATTAATAAAGAGGCTTTGTATACACTACCTTTGACCACATGCCAGTTAGGTATATATTATTAATGTGCTTATTTAGATGAGGGGGTAAATGGGCTTTAGGGTTGTATGTCACTTGCCCCAGTTGGGAGAGCTGCAATGTGAACCTGGGACTTAAGGTATAAATATAATGATTCTCAATGACCTTGTTTGCCGGGTTGCCTCATTGTACAACTCCAGTTCGTTACCAGGCTAAGAGTGAAGCTATTTAGTGATTCTGATTGACTGGCTATGCCTAAAATACTTGGAGTATTTATTATCCCCATGTAATGCCATTTGCAACAGCAAAGATCTCAGGGTTACTATTCTGAACTTGACCAAGGTCTTCTGTATCATTCTCAGCAGGCAAAGGTAACAGAATAGTTTTGTTTTCTTTTCCAAAGAGACAGGAATTAAATAAATCAGTGAACACAATCTCTTTGCTCCTACTGGAATTCCAAATTTAGGATTTGTGGACTAGAATCATAGAGGTGGAAGAGATTTTAGAGTCCATTTTGCACAAATCCTAATTTTGCATTTAAAGATGTTGAGAGCCAGAGTCTAAAAGGACTTGAAGTTTGCACAACTAGTTAGTGGCAAAACCAGACACACAGAAAAATAGTTCTGCTGACTCAATTCCAAACTTTTTTCCCATAACACCTTGCTTTAATGCTATTTGCTAAATCATGTAAGCATTCGTATCAAATAAAGTATTTTCCGGGCCACTATTGGGATAAAGCTCTCTTCAGAACCTACTCAGCTTCAGTGAAATAAATGCAGTTTAAAACTATATATAAGTGTGGGGGAAATAAAAAACACTTTTCCTCTACCCTCTTAGGTTTATCCCTGGGAACCTGAAAATTAAACTAACAAAACACAGATTAATAAGAGAAAAGAAATACAACTTTTATTAATATTTACATGCATAAGAGTTCACAGAAAAGAAGTGAAACTCAAAGAAGTTATTAGACTCAGGGGCTTATGTACCATTTTAACAAAGGAAAAGGGGGTGATAAATTGAGGTAAAGTATATTTCCTAGGAAATATATGGGGAAATTAATAGAAGATGAGTGTTATTTTAGTAAGGACTGTTTGTGTGGAATCATCTCAGTGTCGACTGCCTTAGCAGTACAAGTGGGACAAGTGGGACACCTTCCCTCCTGGTACAAGTGGGACACCTTCAGAAAGGGAAATGTTTGCCCTGCTTTTAGATAGATATGGTGATGGCAGGGACTCTCAGTTGCCTTCACCTCAAGATAATCCCTATGCCAAAATGTCATATTTTGAGGTTGCATATTCTGGACCCCCTCATAAGAAAAGACTTATTGCTGGATGATGCACAGAAAATAGCAAAAGCACAATAAATTTTTGATTGAAAAAACAGTATAAAAATGAAGTAGAAACATACAAAATTATATATAAGCAGTTTAATTACTACTAAATACCTATTGGAGTAAATGTGTAAATGGGAAAATTGATATTGGTGAAGAAAAATTATATGAAATGTCATGTGGAAAATTCCACGATAAAGTCTTCCATGAGGACACTGACTGAACATTGTATGTCTCTGTGTGTGTGTGTATATGTGTGTGTGTATTTATATATGTATATGTGTGTGTGTATACACATACACACACACACACACATATACATACAGGGTGGTTACTGCCTGCTCTGGGTCAAAGCAGTAGTGTAATTCTGGCTAAAATGTTTAACTTGGACATCAGTGTCCTCATTTTCAAAATGTAGATATTAAAAAAATACTTGCCTGTCAGGATTAAAATGAGCTATTTTAGGTGAAAGATTTCTTTACCAGTGTGTTAGTGAAGGCAAACTATATTAACTTCTATAAGAGTCAACCCTAATCTTTCAGCATTTTAACATAATTGAGCATTATTTCTTGCTCATGCCACTATCTGATGACTTGGGGGAATGGAAAGCGTTGGTCTCTCCTCTGTTCATTCATTCAGGGTCCTAGGTTCCTTCCAATTAGCACCTGTCTTCAAGGGCATTGGCACTCAAACTTTAATATGTGTCAGAATCACCTAGAAAGCTTGTTAAAGCAGACTGTTGGAGCTTCTGCCAAAGTTTCTGATTCAGTATGTATGGGTTGATCCCCAAGAATTTGCACTTATGACAAGTCCCCAAATAATGCTTTTGCAGGATTTGGGGTCATAATGTGAGATCCCCTGTTTTTACCCATGTTATCTGTTCCCCACACCCCTTAGCTTTCTACAGCCATCCAGCAAGCACAGCAAAAGACAAAGACCACGTGGAAGACCTTGGGATGCTGTGTGGGCCAGTCTGGGAAGTGATACGCATGAATTCTTCTCACATTTCACTGTCAGGAGTTACCATGTGGCCCCTACTTCAAGGCAGAGGTGGCTATAGCTAACAGGATGCCCAGGAGGGAAGCCTGCAAATACTAATGAGTACTAGCAGTCTCAGTCACAACTGGTGGGTATATATCGTTAAATTATTTATAATGATAATAACAATTTATTAATGTTACCTTTAATATTGATATAATCAGGAAAAATTGAAATCATAAAGCAATCTCATAGTTATTAGAATTAGTTCATCGTCTATTAGGCAAAGGAATAGTAAATTAGAAAGTCATTGATTCCCTGAGGAAGCACATTGATAAAATTGTCAACCGTGATGTTAATGTTTGTCAATTTAAAAACATTCTTTTGAACTAAAAAATTTTTAAAAAGAAAGATACAGCAAAGAAATTGCACTTTTCATAGGTTTCAATGAGAATATAGTCCAACTCGAGTTCAGCATTTCCCTTAAGTGACTTTCATGACAGAGAGATCCAAGTGTGAAATTAAACAGCATGTGTCATTTTGTTGAGGTGGTGTGTTTTTTTTTTTCTTTCTTTTTGTGGGTTGTATTTTTCTAAGTGTAATCTGAGCAATTGCAGCTAAGTTTTCACTGCCCCATTTATAACTTTTCCCATATTTATGTACTCGGAAATATGTTATTCTTCATGTCATAGTGCCAAGAAATCTGGTTAGTAAAAATGCCAGATTCTTTTATTTGATTTTATTTGATTTCATTAGGGACCGTCAGCCTAGCTGCTTAAGTGCCCGACTACCGTTTGCAGTTAAACATTCATTAAAGAATCCCCAGTGGGTTCATTTGTTTCACTGAGGTCCAATTACAGTGCCACAAAAGCAGTTTTTGTAGCAATTAGTTGATTTTTCCTGTTTATGTTCTGTCTCTTTAGGAAGAGGACTAGCTTGTGGAGGTCAGATTTTTAATTAGGTACGATTTAGGGCCAATAAGAAATCTGATAATTTACTAAATGGCTGTGGTGGACTTAACAGTTCAAAGCAGAGGTAAATAACGCAACAGGGACCCCAGGACTCTGTTTTCCTGGTGTGCACAGCTCAGAGCCCTACCATGGAAGGAATAGATTATGTGTTAAATGGCTGTCTTTGACGTTAATGTGCTATGTGCGCAGGGCACCAGGGTCATAACCTCAGGTGCCATCAGTATCTGTCATCGACAGTGGTTCTGGTCTTGGTAGCATATCATGAAGGAGAGGCATTCCTTTGTATTTTATTTCTGCAAAATAGGTTTGAGAAAGGAGCATTTGGTAAAATAGTGCAAGAATGTATAATTATCGAAAGGCTGAGGTATAGTCTACCACATAGCCCTGAGTTGACACCAATGGTGAGGTTAACATTCAAAATGTCATACATAGACTGTTACGGGCTGAACTGTGTTCCTCCAAAGTCATATGCTGAAGTCTGAACCCCCAGGACGTCAGAGTGTGACTATATCTGGAGACAAGATCTCGGAAGAAGTAATTAAGGTTAAATGAACTCATATAGGCACTCCCTAATCCAATCAGACTGGTCCCCTTATAAGCAAAGATTAAGATATAGACACACACATAGGGAAGGCCACGTGAGGACACTGTGAGAAGATGGCCATCTATAAGTCAAGGAGAGAAGCCTTAGGAGAAACCAACCCTGCTGACACTTTGATCTCAGACTCGCAGCCACCAGAACTATGAGGAAATAAATTTCTGTGGTTCAAGCCACCCAGTCTGTGGTACCAATATATACACATAGTGGAGGACCTTGAATGATCATGTTTAAACAATAAACATCTATGATTCCACATATTCTCATCACCCCAAGTCTATAGCATCAGGAGATAGCTCCAAAACAAAAGATAAAATGAATGGTATCCACTTTTTGCTAGCCAGTTATTTAAGCAAAAACAAAACAATGTTCTCCCAAATGACGAGTCAGCTTAGAACGATTACTCTGTGATCTATAGCAAACAAACAATGCTGCCGCGCATGTTCAAAGATGTTCTTCTGCAAACTGTACATGCTTCATTCAGCTCTAGATCATGTAAGAGGAACACGGTTTTGGAAATTTAAAGAGGGGAAAAAGGAATTAAAACCTAGAGAGACAGTTGGAAGACTTAGCAGGCATGAACCTGTGAAAAGCCATATATATTATTATTAAATACATAAATTTATTAAAACAAAATGATAAAAACAGTAAACGCTACCAGTGATATATTTATTAAATTAATGAAACATTTTTATTCACCAAAATTTTCCTTTCCTCTAATTTCAAAACGATGCTTATAAATTTGCTTTGCTTTATCTAGATAAGACTCCTTCAAAGGGATTCTTTTTCAATGTCCGGAAATTTATCAAAATGTCTATTGAATTTTATGATTTGTAGTTTTTGATTCCCATATCCTGGTTCTCTGATCCTGAAACACAGAGGAATTTTGATCTTTGAGATGTTTTAGGGAACTTAAATTTACTGGTCATAGATGAGTACATACATATTTCTCAAATCATTTATCAGGCCCATGACAACCTTCATGCTGAAGCTCCCTCTAGCAGCTCCTCTGATGCCAGCCTTAGCCCACCTTGTCTATAGGAAGACTGGCTGCACTTCTCTTAGCTCGTTCTCAGATCCCATCTCAAACAGAATGAAGCAAAATGCAAAAAGAGCTCGATTTCTACCACGACTTTCTCATTACCTCCCTTTCCTCTTACCGATATCTAGCTCCTGCTTTTTGTTTTCCTGTGACCGGAAGGGGTGACGTAATTCCTGGATACCAGCACTAAAATCTGTAGAGAGGAGGAATTGGTCAACACCAACTCTCTGTTGGATCTGCTAAGGTGATCATGTGTGTATTGGGAAGAACATGTGCTTGTGTGTGTCTCCATCTCTCTCTCTCCATTTCTAATGACAAAAAAGTCTCAAATTGAGTGGAACCTTTTGATTATTTCTTCTTCTTGCATGTAGCATCCGTGTTTGCTCAGCAGTCTCTGTAGAATTTCATCCTGTATCTTCAGGAGAGTTACGATTCCATGGGCTCACTCCTTTTCATGCTGCAGCCACACCACAAACTGAGCTGTGATCATCTTCTCCCAAAGGGGATTGAAATAGCTATCCAACTGATTTGGGGGGAAACCCAACAAAGAAGAACCTAGAACTAGTTATTCTATTTATGTACTTATTTATTCTACTTACGAATTTTAACAAATGTCAAAATTACCTGTTATATCTTTTAAAATATATGTAGGAAATACAGAAAAATCTTGGGGAAAAAGGAGTACATTACATTACCCATTTTAAATGGACCTCTCTGAGTACAGAAAATCATAGATTTAGACTAGATGGATATAATTCCCTTCCTCGGTGGCTTGTGAAACCAAGGGAAAAATGAAACCAAGGAAAAATGCTGAAAATACTTGGAAAGTTACATACCTCTTAGAGCGATGTTAAGAACTCAATAAATATATACGTATTGATTCAAATCATTCTAACACAAAATAAAAGCCCATACAGATTGAAATATTTTGATATAAAACTTGGAAACTACATTGCTACTTTGGGGTAGTACAGCGCAAACAGACCCTATATGTGATGTTTTTGAGGCTTACTAAATTTTCACTTATGAAATAAAACTGCAAGTCCTACATTTTTGTTTTCTTTGAATTATTCTTGTACTTTATTACTTTTAATTTTTTTTTGGTAAGTATTTTTTCCCTTTGTTCATGCTTCCCTAGTGGTTATCAGTTTCTGTTTAATAAGGAACAATAATCATTCTTCAAATTTGCAACTTCACAATTAGCAGCAGGCCCTGGACATCAGATGAAGCTACAGGAAAGTTTTTTCAGATTGTATCTAAAATAAGGGAAGGCACATTTTGAATAGAGATTCAAAAGAGTGTCTTATAATAAGCTACTTAAACCTTAGTTTTTTAGTCTCTTTTTTATACCATTTTGGGGGTACACATAAGTTTTTTTAAATTATTTCTTGGTCTTCAGTTGTATTTTCTAGTTTTCCCAGAGACGTTTCTAGCTTATGCTAATTGATCCATCGTTATTGTAAACAACACCATCTTTAATTCACAAACATGTTTGTATTTATATAATAAACCATACATTCACGGTACTTATAGCCAAATTTCTGAGTAAATGTCTCTCAAGTAAGCAAAATGTTTCCTCCTAACTAGGGGTTTCAAGGGGACACCTCATAAAGGCCCTGGGCCCAGTTGGCTATTTTGGCCTTGCCTGCCTATGGGTGCAAAAAGACCTGCCATCGGGCTCATCCTGTTCAAAGGGGAAGGGCTAGTGCATACACTAATTTTGAGATTTGAGTCCTGTCTGACTTGACATTCTTTCAGGAGGGTAATTAATAATAATCAGTCACTGAAGTAACTTTGTACAAACAACGAGTGGCACTAAACTCCCCATAGGCCAAAAATAAACACGTGGCTTTTAGAGAATTCTGCTGACAAAGACAAGGACAGCCCTTCTTCCTAAGCTGTGTGTAGGATTTGAGACCATAATCCTCTGTCTTTGTTTCTTTTTTCCAAGGCTCTCATTTGGGTCACTTCTGATAGTGCCACAAATACAGTGACTTCAGTTGGTCAGTACTTTGGGGCACTATTTTTATATCATTTATAAACAAAAAATGCCTTAGAAAAATAGAAGCTTTAATAAATCTGCTCTTAAATAGTGCTTCAGAAAAATTACATACCTTTGAGCTTCCCAACAATGCTCTTTGGAAGTAGAAATATAAATGTACTTAGAAATATTTTACTGGTTTATCAAGGATAGAAACAAAGCTCTTTTGAATCCCGGATCAATCTGGCTTGCTTTATTTCTGTAACAGACAGTCCAATAAATTATATTTCCCAGTAACAATCATTCCTAATGGAAATCTCAATAAACCTTCTTTCAACAAGTATTTAAGTATACTTGAAGTGAAGTCTGGCAGGCTATTAGGTAAGATCATGGGCTAAAGCTATTTAGCATTAAGTAGTAAGCGAAACCCACACTTTAATTTCTCATAATTTATAATCAAGCTGTACATTGTGAATAAAGTTTTGACAAGCTAGTAATTTTTTCTGTTAGGAAAAATTGGATATATAATTTGGAGTCTTTGTGCAGATATTATTAAACTAGCAAATGAAATGCAAACAGGAAATTTATTAAGTCGAAATTATTGCATATTATACTGGAACTTTTCAACTACCTGAAAGCTGATGATGCAATAGGGATTTATATAGAAAATGATCCTAATCCTTGTGAAAATATTGAAGTCATATGATGGGTAGAACTCAGGAAAAGCAAACAGCCTAATGATTTTGTGTTGGTTTAGCTTTTTCATTGTTGTTCCAGGCCTGATTTTTTTTTTTTTTTTTGACTATGGAAGAAGGGATGCAAGAGCATAAATTACTAATTCTGTTAGTGTCATTATATATTATACCATATTTAACGTGTAATTTTTTTCCTAAGGTTTTTTTAAATAAATTTCAGATGGCCTAAATCATGCTCGAGAATGATAGCCATGGCTTTCATTTAAAATTAATAGAATTTTGCATTAAAAAGTGGCATAGAAAAAATTACTCTTCAGCCACAGTATTATATTTGGGGTGTCTAGACACCAACAACCAGACTTGTTTGGTTTCCAAGTGCCAGAGGGAGAGTTCAGGTGCATGACCTTCATCGCACACTCTCACATCACCAACTCCTTAACCAAGACTCCTCATCTCCACTTGGACTGCTGACTCTGCCTCAATCTTCTCTCGACATCTACTCAGACTCCTCCATTTCAGACTGGTTTTCTAATTGCTTACATTTTTAAAAAACAAATGCTATTTGGCTACATGCTTTATTGATGTCCCATTATTCCAAGAGTAAAGACCAAAATCCAGTCCTGACCTGTAAGGCCCTACCTGGTCAGCCTATTTTTCACATCACCTTGGCCTCACTTTCTGTTTTTTATCCACATCTACCAGCTTCCAGTTCCTCCATGGAGCCAGGCTTCCCTTGGCCACAGGACCTTTAGAGCAGCTTTTTCGATTCTCTACTGAGGAAAGATTGAGGGTCCTTTCCCAGGTGATGTGTTACTAAACATACGTAGGAAGAAGAGTTCTCCCACACACCAGGGGTTAGAAGCCCAGCTCTGCCACTTGCTACTTATGTAACCTTGGGCTAGTTCCTCATCCTCTCTACACCTTGGGCTCTCCATATGTAATACGGTGGCAACAGAAGTCCCTGGCCCAAAGGGTGGTGTGAGGACCAAGAGAGTGAGTGGATGTACAGTCCCCACGGCATGCCTGGTACAAAGTAAACATTCAATGCATGTTGTTATTATGGTTATTATTATTAATTATTTTACCCAAGATACAACCAAACTCCGTATTTTTCAAAGGCTCATAAGCCATAAGGGGTATACCTATAGTGTCTAACATAGAAATCAGTCCTGACCCTAATACATGCTGCCATAGGAAAGGAACAATTTTGAATGCAGAGAAGAGGATA
The DNA here is from genome assembly GCA_963574695.1 of Propithecus perrieri. Lineage (NCBI taxonomy): Eukaryota > Metazoa > Chordata > Mammalia > Primates > Indriidae > Propithecus > Propithecus perrieri. Next base: position 36,516 of record CAUYRB010025161.1, on the reverse strand, counting down.
AGAAAGTGAAATTAACACTGAAGGAGTCCTAGTGATAATTTTCTTTGTCACACCTATCTCAAGGTTTTCCATTTCATTAGTGAGGTGGAATTAACATCAGACTTATACCGTCCACTGTTTTGATATCATCACAAAGATCGTTCTCGTTACAGCTCTTTCATAAAGATCCACACTGAGTCAATACGATCTCTTCTTGTAGCCCAGCCTTTGTTTTTGTTTGGGTTGTGCTCCACATTAGTGTTCTCATATTCTGAGTTTCTTCAACTAAGTACAGCGGCCAAGAACTGTTTCCAAATGCTGCCTGCTATTTTGGATTGTATTCCTGGAAAATGAATGCGATAGTTGAAACAGATTTTTCTCCAAGAACCCAGGTTCTTATCTGGACTGCAGATCTGGCCCAAGTTTTAGCAGCACCAGCAGTATGAACACAGCTGGGTTGCATGCCAGCCTCGCTGCTGTCCAGGACAGAGCAAACCGCTTGGCCGGTTCACACCGAGTTGGAACTTTGAGTTGGAACTTTGTCTTTCTGTCAGCCTTGTGAATCTAAGGAGATAGCTTTTAGCAACATCTTTATTTCATTTATTTTTTTCAATGCCCTCAAAAAACCTCTTCTGTTGCAAGTGCCTTTCTATGAAGTATAGATTGAGTTCTCAGGCTGTTGTGGGGACAGCTGCCAAATAGACTGAAAAGCAAATAAACCAAGAGGGAAAGACGTGGCAATCACCATCCCGAAGAGGCTGCAGACGGATGGGTCGCCAGTGGAGTCCCCGCTTCTCACCTCTTAGGGACTAGATGTTTTAAATCGGCTTTGTGCTGCGATATAATTATCAGTCTTTAGAACACATCATACATTTTGACTGCAGCTACACAATTTAAAAAAGGGTTTACACATATATATGTGTGAGTATATAAATATATATATATAGGCTGTGCATGTCATACATACAAGTATAAAGTGACATGAACACTTTTTAACACATTTACTAATACTCATACTTAACACAAAGAATATTACCTAAAAGTGATTGCCTAGAGGCTATGTGTTTTGTTTTTTTTTAATAGTGTTGCAATCCCTCAAATTCTGCTGAAACTCCTGTCAGAATCTATCATGCGACATCACGGTAATTCTTTGAGATAGAATATAATTTTTTGAAAAACACATAGAAGAGACAAATACACTAATTTTTCACAGTCAAGTGTAAATATGCGTATTTATACAGATATGCGTGTTTATATAAATATGCATATTTACACATTATACACATAAAAACATGATAAATATATATATAATTTTAAAAGGTATGACTGATGAAATAAAGTTTATTGACTCTGGTGACTCAAGTTGCAAATGAAGATAATTCCAAAATTGGGATAGCAAAAGTGGTTTGAAAAGAGTCAAAATGGACTTTTCAAGGGGGGCTATTCAAATATGAAGTGATTCATCAGATCTGGGTTAAGTATTGGATATGTGAAGATGATTACATGCTTCCAGTTTGAATGGACATTGCTCATTTGAATATATAGATTCCAATATATTCGGCTTATATCAGTGTTATGCATATTCGGCATTATAAAATAAAGAGGCAGAATACTGTGTCAGTTAAGAATGTGGACTCCAGACTCAGGCAGGCATGGGATTATGTCTGACATTCACCAATTGCTAAATTTCTAACCCTCTGCCCTTGAAGAATTATTTAACCACTCTATGCCTCACTTTCTTCACCTGTTAAATATGAATATTTGCTGTGTTGATAAGCAAAATAACATAACAAAGAGCTTAATAAGGTTTGTGGCACAATGATACATTTCCATTAAATATGTTATTAATAGTAATTAAAAATACTTTTCTCACTTCATATTTATTTCAAGTCATCCATAATAAAATCATTCTAATACATATAAAAGAATGGAACAAGGAAGTCAATAGAGAAACATCTAACTTCATACTCTAAAAAATATTTAAATTGTTGTAGACAGTCTCCGTTGATTTTATTCACTCATTTTTATTAATAGATGTCATTAGCAAATGGCCTACACAAAACACTTGTGTACACACACAATTCAATGCCAAATGTAAACTTTCTTTAAGTCATAATTTTAATATTTTCTATTTTTAATTTTCTGTTTTATTTGGTGTGATTTTGATTGCTTTTGGTATAATTAGAAGAGGGGAGACAAATCAGTCTTTGGCTGGGAAAAGAGTGGGTTAAAAAAAGCCTTTGAAGAGATTACACAAAAGCCACTAAGGGAACAGTGACTGCAGGTACTATATTCCAGAGTGTTTATTTTTCTTTCTCGATGGTTTCAAATGGGTCAGCATATCAGTAAAACAAGAAGTCAACAAAGACCTATCTCAGATTACATCGGTTCCTGGGGCCATCAACAAAGTAAACATCAGTCACCCCATGAAAAATACAACGATTACCTGTTATTGGACACTGGCTGGTCTGGCCTGACCACCAAGTGGCACAGTTAATGAATCCACTTATTTCTAATACAAATAAACCAGAGAGAGGAAGTGGCCGGCCAAAGCTGACTCTAAAGTCAGATGGGAAGATGGTTAATAAAAACGCTGAGGGTTGACATTTCCTTTTTATTTGAAACATGCTTTTCTTGAGAATGACATGATCTTTTCGATACGGTTTAGTAAGCCTCAGCTGATGCTAAGTTTTAAGGTCCTTTAAATGTGTGTGATTTTTTACAAGTGGAAAAAAGAATTCCAAAGGAAAAATTTGAAAGTCTATCATGGTTCCATAGTACAAGGGCTAAAAACACAAGGAAACACAATTTTCATCTTTAGTCACTATTTACTTTAAAATATTGATGTTAACAAGATACATCTTTGTTGCAGAACAGTTTGTCAAGATTTCTGAAAAACCTTAAAATTGCTCCTACTCTCTCTGTTCAAGTAATTCTACTTGTAGAAGTACAGTATAGGTTAAGGAAATAATCAGAAATGTGTTTAATAATATATGCAAAAGGATATCAGGAACACTTATTTTAGTGATTACAAAATGAAATATAATCTAAAGGTTTAAGAATTGATGGACTATATCACAGCATGTCCATATAATGGAATACCATGATATTTTCAAAAACATTAGATGATGAGAGAAAATTTCTACAATATAATGTCAGGTGAAAAAGGTCACATATGCTACAATGGAAATTGTTAATATTTGTTTTTTATGTTGTTTTTGTTATTTCTGTATTTCAATTTTTATTAAATTTTATTTTGTTAAAATACATGTGCACAAACACACACATACCAACAAAAAATTTGAAGGAATGATAAACATATGGATATTAACATGAATTCTCTTAGCAGAATGTTGACGATGACTTTTTGCATAATATTTTTTCTGTTTTCAAGTTTTGAATAATGAACATACATTTTGTAAAGTTTCTTAGGAAAACACTGTGTGGAATGACTGCACATCTTGGTTAGGAAATTATATACTCAAATGGCAAGATTATTTTGAATCCCTAAATAAGTAATATTTTTTGGTTCTTCATTTTCATAGTCAGATATTTTCTTGGCATTTAATGTAAATTCTTCATGATGCAGTTTTACATATTTCCTCTTTTCCTTTGCTGACATAAATTAATAGCAACTAATCACCAACCGATGTTTAAGCCACATATATTAGAAGTCTTTCAGCCTTCTCCCTCTTCCTTAGGCTGGAAAATGACAGTCGCTTTAATCTTTTCCTATTGATCCTCTTTTCTACTCTTTTAATCATTTCTGTGTGAGTATCAAAAACAATTCTGTCACTGTAAAAATTTGAGAAAATCGTGGAAAAAGGATTTGCAATACTATAACACTTAACTCAACCATAAAATGATCCACATTTCCCCTGCATTCTTTTCCTTCTTTCCTTTGAAATAATTAAAAAGGAATCAAGGCATTTATAATTCCACATTTCTATTTTAAATAAATAATGTCCCAAATTATTTCTCATAAACAGGCAATTGGAAACCATGCTCTTGGTTAAATTAGGAATGTATACATTCTATTAAACCAATTTATAAATGCTCCAATAGTATAAATATTATCACATAGAGTGTTTTTCAAGAGATGTGGGTCCTACAGTATATTAAATGCAAATTTAAAAAATTTATTCCATATATGTTGAATTAATTAATTCAACATTCATTAAGAACACCCTTATTGAGTACTTCTATATTATAAATATTAATGACATATGTTTCTTGTTACCTACTTTTTTCCACTTATTTGCTTTTTAATATTTTACTATTAACCACTTCGTGATTATTATATTCCGGAATACATTTATGTTTCCTCAATGGCTTACAGTTTACACCAAAATCAATTATTAGGCAGTGATACAAAGATATAGAACATGATTATGACTGAGTTTACATTTAAAAATATATACATACCCAGTATAATATATAATATATTGTACATAATATATGTACATATATACTTATAATTTTTCCTATAATAGTATCTTATATCAATTATAATGCTTATTTAGAAATACATATATATTCTTTCTACCCCTTTAGCAAGATATGAAATAATCAGAAAGTTTAAGCTTCACAATATGATAAAATAATGATAGTGAATATGCTACAGTCACCTCTATGTTCCCCTGATTTACAAACAAAATTTTATAGTATAATAGAGTCTAATTTACTGAGTTAATTATAGTACATTTTAAACATTCCTGGAAAAGTTCTTGCATTAGCATTTTTTGAGCTTTCCACTATTGTTTTTCCTTTTCTGAAAAGTAATGGGAACTTACTAATTAGTTCTGCAAATTTAGTTCCTTCGCAACTACTGGTATGGTATTGAGCAGATTAATAACTACTGTTTTATCAAAATCTGATTAAACCCAATACCTTCATTATAGCCCATCTGAGTTTTACATGCAGTTATATCCTTTGAAGCATATGTCCTGCTACTGTATAAATGGGTGTGATTCAGATACAGGCTAGCTTCAACTTTAGATTCAGTGAAATGTGGCTTCTTGTGTATGTGCTAACATTTTTCTCTTTGGCTGTCATGCTGACAAATAATTGCCTAAGTTAAGCTATTGAAGGAAAGTCCTTGTGTCCCAGATCCCACTTCATCTTCAGGATGGGTTCTGGCTCAATTTGAGCTGCCAAAGGTGCAAAGGTTAATCCAATTGAGGAAAATGGTTCTTTGTTTGTCTCTACCTGAAATCCAGTCATGCAGTGTAAGAGGATGCACAGAGGCAAGAAATGGCCATGTCACGCACATAGTAGCAGTGTCCAAACAGGTAAGTCCTGATAAATTACCTAGTTAACCACAATAGAAAGAGATGAAAAAGTCTGTTCAGAAATATTTTCTTAATTGGAAGATAACAGAGATGGAATTGTCACTCATACTGAAAAATCTAAACTTATAATTTAATTCAGGATAATATTTTAAGTTCTATATACCCTCTTACCAAGGATTACAGACCTACCATATTAAAATGGAAATTAAAACTAACATTATTTGCATAATGTTACATTCAACGTCATTTTATCCTGGATGTCCAACTTTCTTCGTAGAGATCTTAGGCTGTGAAGTCAGATCTAGTTTCCAGTTCTGCCTCAGTCCCTTATGAACATTGAGCAAGGTGGTTGACCTCTCTGAGTCTTACTTTTCTTAGCAGGAAAATGGGAGAAATAACACTTAACTCACAGTGTTGCAATGGGAGTTAAATAAAAAAGTAGATGTAGAGTGCCTAGCAAAATTCCTGGCACCTGGTGGATCTGTAATAAATCTTAATTACCTTTTTCCTATCTTTTGCCTGAATGATCAACTTAAGGCATTTGATTCTTTCAGTTATTGTCAATCAATTTTTCTATTTAAAAAGGAAATTTTTCTCAATTAATAATCAATGCATTAACTTTCATTAACCAGCATAAACCCCTTTTAACATGAGCATGACAAAGACTTGGAAAATATTATTCATTCTCATTCAAGGTATTTATTCTCAGAATAATTAGAATAGAGATGCTCATTAACTACTTATATTATGTAATGTGATTTTCATGAAGGCCATTTTTGTTTCCTTTTTAGATACAGAGATAAGCAACATGAAACAAAAATTCAAATTTCTCATCTGGAATACTTTTTGTGGGGAATACACGTTAAGAAATAATAATTAAGAAAAGTTATTGGTTGGAAAAGAGGCTAAGAAAATTGAAAAATCATTATGTTACTGAATTTGTCCTATATTTGTAACATTTTCATGAATTAATTCTGTTTGTGATAACAGTTATTAGCTTTGTCTATTCCCCACATAATCAGCTTTATATAAAATTGACCTCCTAGCAAATTCTGAACTTGAATAAAGTGTCAGGAACATCATATGTCAGGCTATTGTGCAATTTGATTCTGAGAGTGTGTTCTTTCAAGTTTTATTCCAATTTATATATTTAACCTTAAACAATCTTATTCTCATTGCACAGGTAGAAAGAATCCATTCTATTCAATCATTATCCATTGTTACATAAATATTAATAACAACAACAAAAGCCTCCCTATAAGTTTAAGATATAAAGTCAAAAACCCTGGCAAGTGGCTGAGCTGTCATGCTAATGCTGGAGTTCCTATTTCATAGAGCCAAGCTACATTTTCTCACAGAACCTAACGTCAATCACAAGCAATCATTTCAGGATAAGAGTGAAGGTAATGCACCCTGCAATATGTGAAAGACTGAGTCGTAGTACCCTGGAATAAATGGTTCTCTACTCGAAAGTAGGAATAATCAGACATCTGGTAATGGAGCTATGAGAGAGTAGAAATGCAATTGTCTTCCTCTGGAAGTGGACCATATTCCATTTGAATCATAAGAATGGAAAGGGGAAAAAATTACACTTTAGACATTTTTCATTCAATTCTTGGCTCATTTCACTTTCTTTAATTGCATTGCTTAAATACAAAGAACCCTAATTCTTTCAGAGATCCCATTACTTTCTGGGCAAGCTACAGGTATTTATTTGTTCTGTTCCTTTCCTTCCTCCATTTCTTAATCCCTTTCTTGACATCTGAGGATTGCCAATGTGAATTTCAAAAGAAGAAAACTGGCTATCTCTGGTTCCAGAGAATGACCAGGGTCCCCTATCTTCTCCAAAACATTAATCCATTTGGCAAGTTATTACATTAGTTCTTAGAATATGCTTTCAAATAAATATTACTAACTCTTTTCTACATACTATAAAGAGGGCAGAAGAAGAATTCAATTTGTTCAGTCATAGAAGTTGAATGGTAAAACAGAAAGATATTCCTTGTCTCTGAAAATTTCAAGTTAGTCAATTTCTTTACTAGTGTAGCAATTTAGGTTTTTTCTCCATTTCTTATATAAATGTTACCTTCCCTTTTAAAAAGCAGCACAGAACATACATAGCATAACATAAATGTCACAGCTCAATTAGTTGTACCATTTTACAAAAATGACATCAGTTGCATTAGATTACAGGAAGGCAAAGCATTCTTACTTTTGCCCGAAATTGTGAGGCAGAATGCATTTATAATCTCTGGCCTGTAACTCAAAGAATATAGTTTTAATTTGCATTTAAATAAAGCAAATCTCCGATTGCAAAGAATTTTCTTGTATTAGTTCCCATAAACAAGATGGCATTAGCATAGGCTGCTTAAGTAGTATGTGAGGATAAATCAAACGGATAAACAAGGCAATGTCATGAAGAAAAGGAAAGCCACTCTAGACCTACTTAAATAGTTAAATAGAGAATTCTTGCTATCAATTAAAGAAATGCTAAGCCCTAAGAGATTTCTACTTACCAAATCTATACATTTAGAATAGATACAATACTGCCCTAATAAACCCCTTGTTTATTAGCAATTCATAAGCACCTAGTTTTCTATTTTTATTTTATTTATATACTAATGAAGTATACACTAAGCATATGGTATATAAGTAGTTTCATAAATTTTATTGATATATATTAAAAAATCCAATGCGTGAGCTTGACAGATGCTATTGCTATGTTTTACTAATGAATCAACCGAGCATCGGTGATTTGCCCAAGTTCACCAAGCTGGCTCAAAACAGATGCAAAGTCTGGTGGTCCATGTGTATTACTATTTCTGATACAACAAGAATGACCCAACTAGAGTTGACTTGCACTTCTTTGTTTATTCTTTCATTCAACACATATTTATTTAGTGTCTATTATTGTTAGGAATGTTTATCTCCTACTTCTGCTACAGATGATCTCCTTTCCATTTGGACCTTCTAGACAGCTGAGAGAAAGGCCATGGGAATACTTTAGCTCTCCACGATGTTCAGCGATGCCAACAAGAAGTAAATTGATTGGCTAAATGATAATTCTTCATTAGAAACAATAACAACAACGAACTCCACTATTTTTTACCCTCGGGTTTTCCACATATTCAGAGTAATAAAAATTTTAAGACAGACCCCCAAAGGAAAGAATCACTAAAGAATAGTCAGATCATATTTTTACATCAAATAAACATCTGGAAAAATAAAGTTGCCAAATTGGCAAGTTTGACTTTGAATAATCAATATTAAAGTATATCACACAATTTTCTAAATTGAGGTGCTTAAAAAATTCTGTAATCTGTGACACCACAACCATAATTTCTTGCTTATGGTTGTCATCACACTCTCTCTTTTTCTGTCTGTTTTTAAACTAAATTGTAGAACTATTCAGTGGTATAATATGAGAAAATATTCAATAGAGGCTGCCAAAACATCAGCCATGTTTATAGTGTCATATACTGAAGACATATATTAAAATGTACTTCAATATGAGCAATGTGGCTCTGAAGATTTTAAAAAATCAGCATAAATTTTAATTAATCAAGGCCTAAAATATAACCAGGATAAAACCTTCATTGGAGGCAACATGGAATTACATGTAAAAACAATCCCTTTCCCTTTGATGCAATAGTGTAACTTGTGGCAATTTTTCTTTTTTCTTTTTTTTGAGACAGAGTCTTACTCTGTTGCCCGGGCTAGAGTGCGGTGGTGTCAGCCTAGCTCACAGCAACCTCACACTCCTGGGCTCAAGCGATTCTTCTGCCTCAGCCTCCCGAGTAGCTGGGACTACAGGCATGCGCCACCGTGCCCGGCTAATTTTTTCTATTTTTAGTTGTTTGGCTAAATTCTTTCTATTTTTAGTAGAGACAGGGTCTCACTCTTGCCCAGGCTGGTCTCAAACTCCTGAGCTCAAGCAATCCTCCTGCCTCGGCCTCCCAGAGTGCTAGGATTACAGGCGTGAGCCACCGCACCCGACCAGCAATTTTTCTTAGAAACAAATTATAAAGAAGCTTAAAAGTTTATGTATAGTGATGTTCATGACAATATTATCATAGCACTAAAAAAGTTATAAATAGCCAAAATGTCCAAAAATAAGAATTCTATTCTACAAATCATAAAATTTTCTTAAAGTAAAAAATTATCTTTTAAAATAATAGTCCTATATTGGGAGATTATTAATCACATTGGGAATTGTTCATGAAATATTATTGAATTAAAACTTGATACTCATTGTATATGTAGTATGGTACCAGTTTTACATCCAAGCACATATATTCACACGCACAGACTAAATTCTGAAAGGATATAAATCAAATGTTAAGTTTGCAAGATTGCAAATTATTTACATTTTCTGTGTGATTTTTTTCTTACATGTTTCCAAATGATCAATGAATACTTAAAAAACAAAAAATGTAATATTTAAAATAAGCATATACTTGATCAAAATGCATTCGACCATTTCTTCAACAAATATTTATGTAGAGTGGTGATTAAAAAGATAGCCCATGTTCTTAACTTGACCTTGGGTGACTTACTTAACCTTCTTAAGACTCAGATAATAATCCCACCTATCTCAAAGGATTATTGTGAAAATTTTTAAGAAAGTTTTAATGTTGTGAGACAATGTAAGATAGCACATTATAGTGTAGTTTACTATATAGTAGACCTCAATAAATCCTAGCTACTTCTGAGCATCCACTCGGTACCAGAAGTGAGAACATAAGAATTAATTAACAAGAAGAAAAAATCCTATGGTAGAGAAATCTATGTGAAAAAACAATCTGGCCTGAATTACTGAGATAATTGCCTGATTTCTGAGAAATGTAAGTTAAAACACCTTAAAATTGGACAGAAATATTAGAGGGCTTTATCTAAATAAAATCATAATCAAATCATTAACTGAAATAAAAATTGTATTTATCTAGGTGCTTGGCATATTTAAAATGTTAGTTTTGTAATTGCTATGAATGTCTTTCAAACAAAAGGAAGTATTTGGCAAGGCAAATTGACATCAAAGTCATAACCAGTTTTCCGTGATATCTACAGGCTGCAACTGATGACTGGATTGCTCGATTGCTTAGGGCTCTTCGCTGATGAGGTTATCATAGGTCCAGTTAATTTGGCTCACCATAGCCCAGCTTGCTTTTCTATACTCCACGGTGATTGACAGTAGGCAAAATCATGGCCAAGATGCAAATAAAAATGAGGCCAGAGATTTGTCCCCTGAGTAAGTTCGATAAGTAATGAGTATTCTACTGTGAAACCCAAGCGGAAGTCATTTCAATTCAATGCAACAAATATCTCTTGAGAGCCTATTATGAGCCAAGCACTGTCATAAATACTAAGGATTCAAACATGAATAAGCTATGGTCCTTTCCCTTGAGGTGTTTATAGTCAGTTGGGAGAAATATGGATAAACACATAATCACAGATAGTGTGTTGCAGAGACTCACGCAGCATGCTAGGGAAGTATGGAAAAAGGGCACTTAGCCCAGCCAGGCGCACATGTGGTCAAGACGTGTGTGTGTGTGTGTGTGTGTGTGTGTGTGTGTGTGTGTTTAGGCAGAGGGTATAGTTTCAGGGAAGACTTTCTAGAGGAGATGATAGTCAAGAAGACATAACTATCAGATGTCAAAGTGTACTTTTCTTTTTGTAGAAAATGGGATGACAGTGTTCATATTTTAATAATCATCAAGCACATTGGTGCTCTTCCAACTTACTTCCTCAATTTTTTATTTTAAAATCTACTGCTTATAAATTTACAGAATTCATGAGTACCCCAAGGGGCACCAGCAAAAACCAAAAGAGCAACCTCATATTCTAAATACGTAATAGTACTGTATTCTGTGTTTATGGTGGAATGTCAGGTAAGTAAACCCACACTTAGGAAAATATATTTGATTTTCCTGGCTAAAGAGCCCATCCAGATGGAGAGAGTATTAAAGTATTTGAATAAACTTGTGTTAAAGTATAGCCAGAACAGAAAATAAATAAAACCAGTGCCTACATAAATATGCCCGTAGTGCCTATCTTCACAAAAAAAGAGACTTCATTATAAATGATAATTCTGTATTTGTTATAATTAGCCAGTTTTGTCATTCCAGCATGATGAGCATTTTTTCTTTTCTTTTCTTTTTTTTCTTGCTAAGCACTGTACTAGATACAGATAATTAAAAGGTGAATCGGTTACAGTCACGCGTTACTTAACACAGCGATCCCTTCTGAGAAATGTGCCGTCAGGTGATTTTGTCATCACGCGAACGTCATAGAGTGCACTCACGCAGACCTAGATGATATATAGTCTACTACACACCTAGGCCCTATGATATGGCCTATTGCTCCTAGGCCGCAAACTTGTTCAGCTTGTTGCTATACTGAAAACTGCAGGCAGTTGTAACTCAGCGGTAAGTATTTGCGTATCTGAACATACCTAAACATAGAAAGGTACAGTAAAAATACAGTATTACAATCTTATGGGAGCTACTGTTGTATATAAGGTCTGTCATTGACTGAAAGTCAGTATGTGACACATGACTATACATCCTCTTGTTTCAAGGAGGTCACTGTTGTTCAGGCTAAGCACTGAATGGGCACACGTGCAGATAAAAGCATGAACATTACAGTAAGAGGCAAGCAAGAGAGGAATCCATGCTTCCATCTTCAGGAGGGAACATCGGAGCTCCCTGAAGAGTTAAAGGTTTATGCAATCCATGTCTTCAATTTCTCCACCTGAGTTTGCTGGCCCTTTTACTAGCCTGTGAGCTCACAGTGCTGAGTCATCCCTGGCTCGTGTCAAGGAGTCTGCTGGTGCTCTATTGAGACATCTTTCACTACCAGCAAAAATCAAACCTAACCTACCCAAGAAGAGATGAGGTAACCATGGTATTACAGGACAGGAACCAGTAGCGCGTATTGCCCAGTTCCCAGCTTTTAACCCTGCTTGTTGACTGCAGATAACTGCCACGAGTTGCCAGAGGTGGTCTTTCAGATAGAGATATAAAGTTGGGAGTACCTCTTATGCTGGTATAAGTATTTCTACTAGAGACATCGGTGTCTAAAAATTAGGTATGACTAGTTCATTTAAAAGAAATTTTTTTATTTTAGATCCTGCAAGTTCCCCAAACAGACTGTCTCCTACATACACGAGTGTCTGCAAGAAATTTAAAAACTGCCATGTCTGTGTTTAGGACATTTGGCTCAGATTAACAGGATGGGAATTTGGACTGAACTAAAAGAATATAAAATTCTTTTAAATGATCTACAAACCATACTGATATGATAAGCAAATATATAATAAAAATTCTAGTTTTACTGACCATGGCCAGACTACATAAAGCAATTTCCTTCTAAGAATCGGTTTCACATTCATTTATGTGACCACTGTTTTTCATTTTTTTAAATAAAAGGATATATTTTAATTGGTCAAAGGTCCTAGAAGTTTATGGGGGCAAAAAACTCCAATGTTTGTTGTCTAAGTGTTGAATGTTTCCATCATCTCCACTTTTCTCTCTGCAGGAGTTGTAAATACTAATTGCCTTCTCTTGGGTGACTAGGGTCAAAGAAATGCCCTCTTACAAAAACAAAATACAAGACAATGGTAACCAGTTGGGTGACTTGAGTAAGTGTATGTGTTGAAACGTGGTAGTCAGGGACAAGAGAAAAGGTGTTTGCTTCCTGACCTAGAGGAGAGTGATGTCAGGAAGGCATGAAAGGGACTTCTTTCACCAGAATTTGTTTAATACTAACCATTCCAGCGTTTTTGACATTGCACAGCTTTTTTTTTTCTTTTTAATAATACAGGGTAAGTGACTTCTCTATAACAACAGAAAGGATGAATAAACTTAACATGTCAACAATCTTTAAAAACTATCCTTAAAAATATATTTCTGTGGCTTTTTGCTAGATTTGGACACAGTAAAGTTTTGGTTTAAAAACAGCTTCTTTTGGTAGAATGCAAATATATAAATGCACATCAATATAAATTAATACAAAATCATTAATTTTTAAAGAACAGCCTAGTGTTTTTCTTATTTACTTATTGAGCATTTTTCCTTACTAAAATGTAAGCTCTGTGACAAGACAGAAGTTTCTTTGCAGAATTTTAGATAGAGAAACACCTTACTCATGGGAGGGCTCCTAAGAAATGTGTGTTGAATATGAGTGTGAGTGAATAAATGAATGAATAAATTAATTAATGCTTAATTTTGAAGCATGTCATTATTGTTCTTTAAAAGGTATTCTCTATCCCTCCCCACAGAATATAGAATGCATTAAGGTACCAATATCAGATTTCCTTTCTGTTATACATTGAAAATATTCTATGTGGTATTCTTAATAGTATATTACAGTTAATAAGATACCGCAAAAAGTTATCATAAACTAGCCCTTCGGTGGTCAAAATAGAGATATGTTTTGCATTTTCTTATGAGTTTTAAAAGCAAATGTTCTTGCATTTGCTAGAGCTCTATATATATTAATACAAAAATCATTCAGGACCTTGATTAATTCGTTAAAAAGTTATCTGGGTGATTGAAGTATTAAACTAATTGCCAAATAAAACAACCCAAAAAGGCAAACTTTGTTATTTATCTGAGAGGTAAGCAAGGGCTCTTTGTTGTTAGGTTAATCTTCTATACCCTCATGAACTCACCTCTCACTCCCCTTTCATTAAGCAGAGAGTTGCTCTTAGGACACAACTTTCTTTTCTTCTTTTAGCTTTTTTTATTTTTAATTATTGTAGGTACCTAATAGTTGTATATATTTATAGGGTACATGAAATATTGTGATACAGGAATACAATGTGAATTAATCAAATCAGGGTAATTGGGGTATACATAACCTCAGGAATTTATCATTTCTTTGTGTTAGGCACATTCCAAGTCCACTCTCTTAGTTATTTTAAACTATACCCTAATTTGTTGATTATAGTCACTTTGTTGTGCTATCAAATATTATTCATTCTATCTAACTATCTAACTATATTTTTGTACCCCTTAGCCATCCTCACTTTATTCCCATCCCACTTCCATTTTCAGCCTGTAGTAACCTTCATTCTACTCTCTGTCTCCATGAGATCAATTGTTTTTAATATTTAGCTCCCACATATGAGTGAAAATATGTGAGATTTGTCTTTCTGTGGTTGGCTTATTTCACTTAACACCATGTTCTCCAGTTCCAGCCATGTCGTTGCAAATGGCAGGATTTCATTCTTTTCGTGGCTATATAATATTCCACTGTGTATATGTACCACAATTTCTTTATCCATTCATCTGTTGATGGACACTTAGGTTGATTCCAAAGCTTGGCTATTGTGAATAGTGCTGCAGTAAACATGGGAGTGAAGATAATCTTTTCAATATACTGAATTCCCTTCTTTTAAATATATACCTAGTAGTGGGATTTCTGGGTCATATGGTAGTTCTATTTTTAGTTTTTAGAGGAATCTGCACACCATTCTCCATAGTGGTTGCACTAATTTACATATCTACCAACAGTGTATGAGGGGCCCTTTCTCCACATCCTTGCCAGCATTCGTCATTGCTTTTTTGATAAAAGTCATTTTCACTGGGGTGAGATGATATCTCATTGTAGTTTTGATTTTCATTTCTCTGATGACTAATGATGTTGAATATTTTTTCATATACCTGTTGGCCATGTGTGTCTTCTTTTGAAAAATGCTTATTCAGATCATTTGCCCATTTTTTAATTGGGATTATTTGAGGTTTTTTTCCTATGGAGTTGTTGTAGCCCCTTATATATTCTAGTTATTAATCCCTTGTCAGATGGGTAGTTTGCAAATATTTTCTACGATTCTGTGAGTTGTCCCTTCACTTTGTTGATTGTTTCCTTTGCTGTGCAGAAGCTTTTCAGCTTGATGTGTTTCCATTTGTCCAATTTTGCTTTGCTTGCCTATGCTCTGGGGGTATTACTCAAGAAATCCTTGCCAAGACCAATATCCAGAAGCGTTTCCCTAATGTTTTCTTTTAGTAGTTTCATAGTCTCAAGTCTCATCTTTAAGTCTTTAATCCATTTCAATTTGATTTTTGTATATTGCGAGAGATAAGGGTCTAGTTTCATTCTTCTGCATAGGGATATCCAGTTTCCCAGCACCATTTATTGAAGAGCCTATTCTTTCTCCACTGTATGTTCTTGGCAACTTTGTCAAAGATAAGCTCACTATAGATGTGTGGATTTATTTCTGGGTTCTCTATTCTGTTCCCTTGGTCTATGTGTCTGCTTTTATGCCAGTACAATGTTGTTTGGGTTACTACAGCTCCACAGTATAATTTTATGTCAGGTAATGTGATTCCTCCAGTTTTGTTCTTTTTGTTCGGGATGGTTTTGGCTATTCTGGGTCTTTTCTGGTTCCATATAAATTTCAGAATTATTTTTTCTATTTCTGCGAAGTATGTCATTGGTGTTTTGATGGGGATTGCATTGAATCTGTAGATTGTTTTGGGTAGTATGGACATTTTAACATTGATTATTACAATCCATAAGCATGGAATGTCTTTCCATTTTTTGAGGACTCAACTTAATTATGGTTTGAGGTCTTTCATTTAAAAATCATTTGGAAAACCGTCTGGATTTCAAAAAGCTGATTCATGCATTATCCCTACTGCTTGGAAATGATCCTACCTGGGACACCTAACACCTGGTTTCCAATAACTGGCAATGTAACTTTCCTCGAAGCTCCTTGCCAATCACTATGAAAGAAGAGGAAATTTCTTTAGACCTAAGAATTTCAAACCTCACTCAGATGTTTGACTGAGTGGTTCTTAACCAAGTTTCACTTCAGAATCCATATGAGGGGTTTTTAAATACAGCTACCTCTGAAGATTTTCATCAATAAATTTGAAGAAAGAAATCATGAATGGTTATACCTGGTTGAGAAATCCTGCTTTAGGGTCACACTTGTATCACTAACCATAGATTTTTCTCACAGAAATGATGACCAATATTTCAAGAGGAGACCTGGTAAATTAAAGAATGTGTCAGTGAAGAGAAAGGCCATTTTATTTGCATACTGAATTTACAATAATTATTGTTATTCATAATAATTCCTATCACATATTGAGCAACTACTAAGTGTTAAGGACCAAGACTAATCACGAATGTGTCAAGTTATTAAAAAATCATTAGAGAAATGCAAATCAAAACCACAATGAGGTATCACCTAACCCCGGTGAGATTGGCCTCTATCAAAAAAACACAAAACAACAAATGTTGGTGGGGATGTGGAGAGACAGGAACATTTCTACACTGCTGGTGGGACTGCAAATTAGTGCAACCTCTGTGGAAAAGAATTTGGAGATACCTCAGAGAGCTAAAAATAGAAATACCATTCGATCCAGCAATAGCACTATTAGGCATCTTATTTTCCTTTCTACAATGCACAGTCATCCTGATAAATGGTGATAGGTCCCTTTGGAGGCTGGGGAAAAGATTAACAGTATAAACTTTTGTCATTGTAGCAAAGTCCTTCCTCAAGGGATGCAGGCCCCTTCATTCAAGGGGTTCTGAATATGCACTAATATTCACCTATAGCAATTTTTTAATTTCCTTAGGCTAATATATAGATATTTAGCAATTTTTTTTAACTACTTTGCAGTGTTAAATAGCCATTTACCTGGTAACAAAGATTTTAATTTTTCCCAAGGTCTTAATGCTCTTTCAGCACACAAAATTATGCACACTTCCTCTTGAACATGTGCATTTCTCTTGGTTAGATCCAAAAAAGTAAATGTTGGAACATAGGATACACACACACACAAAAAAAAATATAATCAAAAATATAATGTTTCCTATATTGGAATGTGTATATATATATATATTTTTTTCCTCCTATTTTGCATCCAAATTGCATCGCCATCAACACTGTGAAAAAACAGATTTTCTTACCATTGAGATCATTGAAAGACAAATGGGAAACAGGAAATATAGAGGAGTGACATTCTTGGTAGTGTAATGTTCTCTGCTCATGAAAAATCTAGTCCTCCTAAGACCACAAGCATACAACTTTCTGTTTGATAGGAGAGGGAGTTCATTTCTTGTATCACCCTGCCATCTTTGAAAGGAAACTCAAAGAAACTGCTTCGCCCATTTTGTAATTGGGTTATTTGTCTTTTATTGTTGAATTGTAAGAGTACTTTAAATACACTTTATGATAATCCTTTTTCAGATATTTGGTTTGCAAATATATTCTCCTATTTTTGGATAATCTTTTCATTTTCTTTGTAGTGTCTTTTGAAGCACAAAAGTTTTCATTTTGATTAAATTCAACTTACCTTTTATTAAAATGTTTTTGCTTGTGCTTCTGGTGCCACATTGTAAAAAATAACTCTCTAATACAGTATCAGAAAGATTTATGTCTGTATTTTCTTCTATGAGTTTTATAGTTTTAGCTCTTATATTTAGAATTTGATTCCATTTGAGTTAATTTTTACATATGATGTGAATTAGAGGTGCAAATTTATTTTTGCATACAGAAATCCAGTTGTCAAATACATTTTGTTGAATTTCCCCAAATAAATTTTCCCCCAGTGTTGAATTACCTTCAATGAATTTCCTCCACTGTTGACTTCCACCCAATGAATTTTCTTAGTACTGTCCTCAAAAATCAATTGACCATAAATGTGAGAGTTTTATCTGGGCTCTCAATTCTATTTCATTGATCTGTGTCTATACGTATAAGAATACCATATAACTTTGATTGCTATAGCTATTTATTATGTTTTGAATTGAGAAAATGTGAGTCTTCCAACTTCGTTGTTCTTTTTCGAGACTTATTTGACTATTCTGGTTCCCTTATATTCATACGGGAGTATGAATTTTAGAATCAGCTTATCAATTTTTTCAAAGAAGCCAGCTAAATTTTGATAGGAATTGTGTTGAGTAGATGGATCAATTTATGTAATGTTGCCATCTTGGCAAAATTAAGAATTTCAGTCCATGAACACTGGATATCTTTCAATTTGTTTAGATCCTCTTTAATTTTTTTCAGTGATATAGTTTTGAGTATAGAAGACCTGGTATCTGTTTTGTTAACTTTGTTTCTAAATATTTCATTTTTTGATGCTACTGTAAATAAAATTATTTTTCTTTCTTTTAGTTTCAGATTTTTTATTGCCAATATGTATAAATAAAATTTATTTTAATAATGATGTTGTATCCTGCAACCTTGCTGAACACATTAATTAGCTCTCTATTTTTTCTCATAGATTCCTTAGGATTTGCCTAAGGACTATCCTTTGACAAGATTACGTCATCTGTGAATAGACAGTTTTACTTCTTGCTTTTCAATCTGCATTCCTTTTAGTTCTTTTCCTTGCCTAATTTCTTCAGCTAAAATATTCAGGAAAATATTAAAAAGAAGTGGCAAAAGCAAACATTTCTTGTTCCATTCCTGATTGTAGGGGGAAAGTTTTCAGTCTTTCACCATTAATTATGATGTTATTAGTGGATTTTTTATAAAATAAATGTTATCATATTGAGGCAGTTCCCTTCTAGTGCTAATACGTTGAGTGCTTTTATCATGAAAAATCGTACTTTGTCAAATGTTTTCTCCCATGTCTATTGAGGTGATTATTTTTTTATTCTATAGGTACATTATATTCATTGATTTCCAGATGACAAACCAACTTTCATTCCTGGTATAGTTTCCACTTGGTCATAGTAGAGTCTTCTTGATATGTTACCAATTTGATTTTGCCAGTATTTTGTTGGATATTTGTGAATCTATATTTATAAGGAATATATATGTGTGGTTTCCTTGTGGTGTATTTGTGTACTTTTGGTGTTAGGGTAGTATTTGTCTCAGAACAAGCTGGGAAGTATTTCTCCCTCTATTATTTTTCAAATTGTTTGAAAAGCATTGGTATTAATTATCATTTAAATGTTTAGTAGGATTTCCTAGTGAAGTCATAATATTAGATTCTTCTTTCTGAAGAGCTTTTTGGTTAATAATTCAATTTCTTTTTCTATAATAGATCTATGAACATTTTCTCTTTCTTCTTGAGTTACTTTTTGTAGTTTGTGTCTTTCTAGGATCTTGTTCATTTCATCTACATTACCTACATTGTATCAGCATACAATTGTAAATAGCATATTCTTAAAATTATTTTTATCTCTGCAAGGTTAGTAGCGCAAAGTCCCTTTTTCATTCCTGATTTTAGTAATTCAGATATTCTTTTCTTTTTTCTCTTGGTTGGTCATGCTAAAATTTGTTAGTTTTGTTAATATTGTAAAGGAACCAACTTTTGGTTGCATTCGTTTTCTCTATTGTTTTCCAGTTCATATTGTTTTCCTTGGTTCATTTTTTTCCCACTCTATTTTTTTTCCTTGTGCTTACATTGTATTCAGTTTGCATTTCTTTTCCAGTATCTTAAAGTGAAAGGTTGAGTCATTGATTTGAGATCTTTATTCATTTTTTGAATAAAGATTTACAGCTGTAAATTTTCATCTCAATATTGCTATAGCTGCAACCTATAAATTGGTATATTGGGCATTCATTTTAATTCATCTTAAAGTATTTTCTAATTTCTCTTGCAAGTCTTCTTTGACCTATTTGATATTTAAATGTGTATTGCTTAATTTTCACATATTCGTGAATTCTCAAATTCCCTTCTATTGTTGATTTCTGATCTCATTCAGATGTGGTCAGAGAACACATTGATTTCAATCTTTTTAAATACCTTGAGGCTTGTTGTATGGCCTTATTTATGATGTATATTGAAGACGTATTCTACATGTACATTTGAGAAGAATGTAGTCTAGTGTTGTGTAGAGTGTTGTATAGATGTCTGTTATGTATAGTTTATAAGGTTGTTTCAATCTTTTATTTTCTTGTTAATTTTCTACTTACTGTATCCATTACTGAAGTGGGTTTTGATGATAACAGCTGTATTTAATTGTTTATTTTTCCCTTGATTATGTCAGCTTTTGCTTTGCATATTTTGTAGCATTCTTTATAGACACAATATGTTTATAATTGTTATATCTTCCTGGATTGACCCTTTTATTATTATAAAATGTTCTCTTTGTCTCTGATAGCTATTGTTGTTTTAAAATTATTTTTTGATTAGTATAACCACTTCAGATTTCTTTTCCTTACTGTTGGCATGGTATATATTTTTTTCTACCTTTTAGTTTTAATCTATTTGTGTCTTTAAAGTGTTTCCCTTGTAGATAACACATAGTTGAATCATGTTTGTTTTGTTTTGTTTTTAATCCTTTCTGCCAATCTCTGCCTTTTGTTTGAAATGTTTAGTTCATTTATATTAAGTGTAATTACTATGCTAAACTAATAAATTCTATCTTATATCTGTCATTTTGTTTCTTTTCTTTCCTATATGTCTATGTCTTTTTTCCTCTGCTCTTCTATTACTGTATGTCTATATGTGCATGTGTGTGTGAAATGGATATTTTTACATCAAGGTAATATATATAATTCCCTTGCTTTAATTTCTTTCACTATCTTATATGAATTATTTGCTTAGTGTTGCCTTGTTGATTTCAACCAACATTTCAATTTATAATAATCTAATTCAGATTAATGCCATTTAAGTTTGTCTATGAAATAGTTTCTCATATGTAGCCTCATTACCTCCCCTTTTCTGCTATTATAATCATGCAAATTATGTCAATATAAAGTATATTCTTCACAGAGATTTATAATTACTGCTTTATGAAGTTGTCTTTTTAAATCAAATAAAGGAAAAAAGTAGCTGTAAAAATACATGTATATGTACTTCATAGTTATCCATATATTTACCTATAACAGTATTCTTCATTTCTTCATGCAGATCGGAATTACTGTGTAGCGTCCTTTCAATTCTTACTGAAGAACTCTCTTTAGTATTCCTTGTAGGGCAAATCTGTTACCATCAAATATCCTTGTTTTTGTTTATTTAGGAATGTCTTTATTTCTCCATTTCTTCTTTTCTGTAGAGTAGTTTTCCTGGATTTAGAATTTTTGGTTTACTTTTTTTTTTAAAAAGAGAAGAATTGAAATAGAAAGTAACATAAAGAATATTAGAAAACATAATGGTCAGTGATAACAATAATCTACACATTCATCAAACTCAATAATTTCCAAGTAGAATAAATTGAATGAGATCTGCACTTAGATATATCATAATCAAACTGTTCAAGCTAAATTTGCATTGGGCATGTTTTGATGTACTTGATGGCAAAAAGAACCCCACAATTTTTGCCATTGCTATTGTTATTTTATGGAGGAAAAGACTTCTAGAGGCCCTTAGTATATGAGCCTCTATTCATTTATTTTTCATGACTTTTTCTTTCTGTTTCTCCTACCAGATAATCTCACTTGATACATTTTCGTGTTTACTGATTCTTTCTTCTGCCAGCTCAAATCTACAGTTAAATCTAGTGAATATCATATTCCAGTTATTTTACTTTCAACTACAAAATTTCTATTTTTTATTATTTTTATCTCTATTGATATTCTCTGGTCAGACATCCTCTCATAATTTTATGTTGTTCTTGACACATGGTTTCCTTTAATTATTTGAAATGAATTTAAATTAGCTATTTAAAATTATTGTCTAGTAAATCTAACGTCTGGACTTCCTCAAAGATAGTTCCTATTTAATGTTTGCTGGTTTCCTGTATATGTGCTATATTTTGTTTCTTTGTGCACATCATACTTATTTATTGAAATCTAGACATTTTAAGTAATATAATGTGCTAACTCTGGAAGTAAGATCTCCCTAGTTCTCTCATTTTTGCTCATTCTTTTGCTGTTGTTTGTTTCATGATTTTCCTGAACTAATTCTATAAAGTCGGTGTTCTTTGTTACTTACATGAGTCCACTGAAGTCTCTGGTTGGCTGGCTTGTGGTCAACCAATGATTGTACAGAGATTTCACTAAAAGTCTGGGCCCTATAAGCATCTAACCTTTGCTGAAGGGCTCTGTGTTTTTTGAGAACATGCATTCAATGCTTTGGCAAACAGTTTAAAACTATGACTTAGCCTTCACTTTCTGTTTGCATAGAGCCTTAAGGTCAGCAAATTGTGAAAAATTAGGGCCTTCTCAGGTCTTTCCTTGGCATGTGCACAGCCCTGGGCCTGTATGGAGCCCTTCCCATGTGGTGCACAGTTTTCTGGATTTTCAAGAATATAATTTTGTCCTTAGATCTGAGCTTTTTCTTTACATGTTTTGGTCATCTCATATCCTAGCTTTTCCTTCTAAGTGTTTTGGTCAATGTGTTGTTTTCCACATCTGATATTGCTGCCTTAGTCAGCTACAGTTTTTAAAAATTGCCACCTAGTATTTTTGCTGTGTTGACCAAAATCCCCCAGGGTAAAGGCTAATCTTACTGGATCAACAATGAGTCATATCAAATAAAGCTAAGCTTTGCAAGCAGAATTTTCCAGGGAACTGCAAGACAGATCAAATAATGACAGTAATGTGGGAATGGGACTTTGGAGGAAATCCAACCCTCTTCTGTTCCCTCCAGTGGCTGCTAAGATGTTGTTTTTTTCTGAAGTTGTGAGGTTGTTGGTTTTCAAGGCTACCATGGAACCAGGAACTGGCTGGGAACAGGAAAAGTTACAGTGGCACAAAGTTTGCTGCTCTGAGATCCAGCCATCTTCCTGAATGTTCCCTGGATTATAAAAGCTTTTATTTAAGTTCTAGAGTCCTGAAAAGTTGATATTGACAATTTTGGCCATTGTTATCATTGTTTTATGGAGGAAAGGACTTCTAGAGGTCCCTAGTCTTTCATTCCAGCTGATGTCCTCCACATGCATTTTAAACAATGATCAATATCAGTGGTGGTAATCCACAAAAAGGACAAATCAACTTGGCCAGATAGTCATGAGGTGCTATTTTGCACTTCTACCTTCCAATTGGCCAGCAACCTTATACATTATTGCAAGGGAGAAGCAGGGCCATAAAAGAAACCAGAATTCCTCTTCTTTGCAATGCTGGAGGTCCAATTGTAGCCTGCCAGAGGGACTGAAGACAGCTTCAGTTTGATTTTAAACTATAAATTAAAAAAATAAATGGGATCAGGTCTTCATTTTTAAAACTTTATTGGCTATTTTATTACATTTACTCTTTATATATGCAGTTTAGAATTAGGATGTCAAATTTTATGAAAATTCCTATTATGGTTTTGATTGAGGTACACTGAATTGATGAAATTGGTGGGAGTTAATCTATTTACAATAATAAGATTTTACATCTCTGAGCATTGTATATCTCCACATTTATACAGTTCTTAAATGGCTCTTAGTAAACTTTTATAATGGTATTTATAAATTTCTTACACACATGTTTTTAGATTTAGCTGTAGACCTGTAAAGTTGTATCTGCTGTGAATAAAATTTTTAAAAGGTACTATGTGTTAAATTGATCATTAGTGTTAACTCTTGGTTATTGATTTATTATCTATTAGCTCTATTAGATGCTGATTTAATAGATATCTATTTTCTGAGTTTCATTATAGACGCTAATACTTTTTTTCAGTTATCCTTAGGCTTAATTAAATTATTACATTTTCTTTAATCAAAATAGCTTTGCCACTTCCTTTAAAATCTTTATGACTCATATTTACACTTGAGATTTAATACAATGTTAACAAATTGTGATGATATTGGCATCCTTTCCTTATTTCTTACTGTAAACTTTTAGTGTTCAGAATTATTGCTACTTCTTATGTATAGTTTTTATCAGGCTAAGGGAGTATCTTCATATTAAAAAAACTTTACATGACTGAGTGTCAAATTTTGTCTTTTTCAGTATCTATAAAGATACGTCTTTTTTGATCTTGTAATATAATTACATAGGTTATTATTTAATTTAATACTATTTAATTTACTAATATAATTAGTAAATATAATTATTTTCTAAATTTTGAATTCCAGAAAAAAAATTTATTGTATGTTTCTTTAAATATAATGCTGAATATGATGTGCTAACAGGTTAAGAATTTATGCATTTTTATATGTAAAGTGATATTTGTCTGCAATGCCATTTCGTTGTGCTGTATTTTCTCATATTAGTGTTGATTAACATCTTAACAGAGTCTCACTTTCCCAAACCTTTATTCATCTTTGAAGAATAAACTCTCCAGATTTCTCATTTCTAACAAATTATGGATTGTAGAAAATATTAAATTAAGAGATCTAAATTGTGCTTTTTAAATTCATTCATACGAATTGACATATTCAAGTTAATGTTCAACGTCATTTATCTTAATGTAGAGATCCATTTCTACTGTTCTAGTATTTCCAGTCATTATATCTCTTGCATTTTTACAATATAATACCTTTCATAAATAGATCACATGGCATCAATTGAGACTTCTTTTTTGTGTTATAACCAACATGACTTTTATTTCAACCTGTATGATACTGTGCAGGATGTGCAAAAGGGGATGATGACATTTCCTTTCCTCTTCTGTGCTTTTTATTTTGAGGTAAATTTTATTATTATGTTTGTTCAGTTTCCATAGCACTGAGAAACTTACTTATACTTAAGATATGTGAGTTACATAGCTAGTTTATATAAGTTACATTCTTTAAAAGAGAGGATAAGCAGAAATTGTATTTGTAGCACAGAAATTCTAACTATTTAATCCAAGAATCACCTTCTTCTCTGGAAAATGAATCACAAGAACATTCATTTAAAGCTGCCATGAAAAATTCAAAAACTTTGTAAAATATTTGTTCAATATTTCTTATTATATGTATGACAATGGTGGCTTATGTATCTATTTGTAACTACCACCTTTGTCCTCAGTTCAAGGAATTCCCAAAGTGGCTTCCATTTTACAACAGTGGGATATGGAGGTGATTCTTGCTCTCTCCCCCAAAAATATGATAGAAAGTAAATTAACCTAGCAACCAGTGCATCTGATTATCTCTCTATTTTTATCACTAAATGTTTTGAGACATTGAGCAAGTTGCATTTCTATCTCTGCAAATACCTCTTACATGTAAAATGAGAGGATTGAAACATGTCCACTCCATATCTAGAATCCTGTGATACTGTGTTGGATAGAGACATAGTATTTAAGTGTTAGATGACAGCATAAAACTGGAAGTTTAACCTTCATCCTAGAAACACATTTGATGTTGAAATTAGCTGATATATTTTTGAAAGAGCT
Organism: Propithecus perrieri; assembly: GCA_963574695.1. Taxonomy (NCBI): domain Eukaryota; kingdom Metazoa; phylum Chordata; class Mammalia; order Primates; family Indriidae; genus Propithecus; species Propithecus perrieri. Next base: position 11,087 of record CAUYRB010025161.1, on the reverse strand, counting down.
TAGCTTTGATCTAGTGCATAGATCATGATGTGCTTTAAATAGAATTAAACATAAAGCAACAGTCTGAAGGGAGAATTACTGTTAGGTTGAATTTTTTAAAAAGGGCTTATATTTCAATTATATCCTTAATTAACTGGAGACTCAAAGTCCTTACAAAATGTTTATTTGTCCTTACATTTGTTTATTTGTTTTATTCCAAAGACGGTCTTACACAGAGTTTTGACTAATAGTTGTAATAGAGTATAGTTAACAGTTCAAGCTTTATCACAAATAACATACTTTTTAAATAGTTATGAAACACATTATTAAATACTTAAATGTTTTGAAACTAAGTTTAAAATTTGTGATTTGCTTTAATTATGAATTGTTTCCTTAAAATTATAATGTAAATATGAGATTCACTGGCCAAAAATTAGAATCATTTTCAATGTGGATTTTCTCTATTTGTTAATCTGCAGTGTGGTGGTAAACTTCCTACTGGCTTGTATTTATCTTTGTTTTTTTTTTTCTCTTACATTTCTACAGACATTGTGCACAATTATTTATATCTTGTACTTAACTTCAGTTAAAATGGAAAAAGTAAAATGTCCAATAACTACTTGAAAACATTGATCTAAGGTTTAGAATGAAAAAAAGATTGTTTAAAATGGTAGTTGCAAGGTCTCTTATTTTTTACACTCTCACGGTGCAAAATTAAATTTTTTATATCTTTAAGAAAATTATTTGGCTCAGAAATTAAACATCAATGGACAATGAACAAAATAATTCATAAACGGATTTTATCTAAGTAATTTGCTATGGTTTGAATGAGTTCCACAAAGTTCATGATTTGAAAACACACATAACAATATTGTGAAGTGGAACCTTTAAGAGGTAATTAAGTTATGAGGGCTCTGCCATCACGAATGGATTAGTGACATTATTGTGGGAGTGGGTTCCTGATAAAAGGATGAGTTCAGCCCCCTTCCTCCTCTCTCATGCATGTTCTCTTTTGCCCTTCTATCATGAGATGATGCAACAAGAAGGCTCTCATCAGATGTGTGCTTTCAATCTTGGACTTCCTAATCTCCAGAATGGTGAGCCAAATAAATTTATTATAAATTACTCAATATTAGGTATTCTGTTATAGCAGCACAAAACAGGCTAAGAGACAACTAATTACCTAAATTGGACTCCCCAATATACCTGGGCTCTGTAAGTATTATTTGTATTGTAATCATTCACCTGCGTATATAACTTCCTGAAACTTAAAAGAGTAGTAGCCAAGCAAAGCAATTGGCTTAAAAATTATGTTGTAGGCTGATGAAGTGTTTAACACCTGTAATCACAGCACTTCGGACGGCTAAGTTTGGGGACCACTTGAGGCTAGGAGTTCAGGACCAGCCTGAGCAGTATAGCAAGACCTAGTCTCTACAAAAAATACAAAAATCGTTTGGGCATGGTTGCACACACATACAGTCCCAGCTGCTCAGGAGGCTGAGACAGGAAGATCGCTTGAGCCTAAAAGTTTGAGGTTACAGTGAGCTAGAAGACACCACTGCACTCCAGCCTGGGCAATAGAGTGAGACCTTGTCTCAAAAAAAAGAAAAGGAAAAAAATGTATTGTAATTTGCACTTAACAGCACATAAGAGTACCCAAAAAAGAGAAACCACCTAAGGAAAATATATGTTTTTGGGTGATTGAAGTCTCTGGGAAGGAGTCCTTAAACCCCTCAAAAAAGGGGTAAAACATGACAGGAATAAAGCTTTTTGTCAATAAAGTTATAAATGGTAACATGAAAGTTTTTTTCCTTCCTGACCTTTGATGAGTATATAATCTAGTCTCAGTTTTGTTCTCAAAACATACCAATGGCTTTAATCAAAATTCACTTAAAAGTGGTTATTTAAAAATAAACTTTTGAATGATGTATTATGCATTTAAAAAAGTCTCACCTATCATCATTCAGGAAAATGTATATATTTATATTTTTTGTCTCATTAAACACTCTAAGTTTTTGTCTTCTCCAGCCAGAAGTTTCACTGGAATGATGGTTAAGAAGAAAACAGATGTACAGAATGAACACATTACAGTATGTTGCATGATAGTGATAGTCAAGCCATAAAGCAAATAAGTGACAAACTCACCTACTTTATTGTGAATCCATTTTATGGTCTGTCTAGACTCTAAAGTAGATGTAAACGGAAAATAAGTTATAAAAATTTAAAGTGGTTATGAATACAAGGGAAATAAGATACATGTGACCACATAACATAAATGAGTTAAACTCTAAAATATGTTAATTTAACCTACGATGAAAGTTAGAGAGAATACACAGTTAAAAACTATGTAAGAAAGAATTTTGGATATGACAGATTTTCCATGCCAGTTATTACAATTTATTTAAATCAATTGACTTTATTCATTCAAAATTACTCTTGCAATTCATAGTTAATTACAAATGTTATATTTATATAGTTATTTAAAATTATTTTCTTAATCAGGGGATTAAAATAGGTTCACCTGTATTGTGCACGTATCTTAACGTTACCTAACTGCTGAATTACCTATACAGCCTGGTATTTGAAAAAAGTGGAATTTACTTTCAATTGCACAAAAAAAAGGTACCTTATTACACATGTGTCACCTTATTGTGGTAATAAAGCCCCAAATATTTTATTTACTGTTCTCTCAATAGCAGAGTGGAATTTTAGAAACTGGAATCCAGGTAACATATTTGTGGATTTTAAGTTGAGATGACTTTGTTAAAATAACGATTAGATCATATTAATGGGAATAGTTCATTGCTTGCACATTTTTTCCTTTATTGATTTTCGTTATACTTACAGTAGTTGGATTTTACACAATTCTCTGTCATGTTCTGCTCTCTTGGACAGTGAATTATGGATTCTGAAACAGATCTTAAGCAACAGACAGTAAAATAACAGTAAAAGAGGAGGTATGAGATTTGACAGTAGAAAGATGTTAACATGTTCGAACTCAGTACTGCCTGTGATTCCTCCTCAGGAAGGAAGAATGAGGCATCTGAGGGTCATAATACTCAAAGTAACTCAGGAAATGTTAAAAAAAAAAAAAAAAGAAAAGAAGGGAAAAAGAGAAAGAAAAAAAAGCTTGAGAAAGAGAAAGAGATGTTATAGCAAGAAGATAAAATAATAATGAAGAATTATTCTACATTGTGTCATCCATTACATATGTCAAAATACTGTAACCTATGAAAGACTCTTGTCAACATATGGGAATGTGAAGACTGATACTAATTAGACAAGTTTTACTCCACACATAAGTCTGGCTCTTGTAGTTCTTGCTAGCCATATACATAAGGGGTTACTGATTTAATGACAGACAGAATTTCCTGCTGAGCCAGGAAGAAGATATGGTTTAGAGATTAAAGTTTAAAGTGTTAAGCAGGAGACATATTCAAAACAACTAACATTGATTAGTATTTCTGGAGGAAGGACATGTTTGTGTTAGTTTAAAGATATTATAGAAAGTAATAACATTACTTATTACTTCATTTAGTTATTTACTAAGCAACAGAAAGGTCTGAACTTTTCCCCAGGTGGAACAAATTTCTCTTTCCTCTCTTTTTTTTGCTGATATAAGCACTCCCACAAGAAGGAATTTAGAAAGATACCAGCAGGATATTCCATCCAACTCTTTCTGCAAATGAAGTCAAGTAGATGGAAGAGGCAATACATATACCTCTGTTTAAAAGGAAGATTACAAATAAAAATATTTTATGAAAATGAAGCAAAATCTTAGTTCCCTCATTGTTCTTCTAAAGACAAATTGTTCACATCGCCATTAGCCATAACTCTACTAAATTTCACTACAGGATTCCTGCTGCTGCATTCTTGACTTGCTCCTTTGGGACAACTTAGAGGGAGACTTTAAAACAGACTTGTAAACATGAGGTCGTATAGGTGTTATAAGTTACTATACATATGCATGTATTTTTAATATAACTTTTTCAAAAAGATATTTACTTGCTTTTTTCCTCATTGCTCTCTATTATATCGCCCATGGAACACTGAATTTAGAAAGGAAAGGAGCAAAGGCAAAAGTGCAAGTGAGTAAAAGAAACAAAAAGTTTCTTTGCAAGTAAATCTTCATTTGTTTTCTGGAAGAATAGAGAACGATGACATTTATTCTTAATTACATCTAACTGGACTTTGAATGGTATAACTCTCCTTTTTTCCCTCTTGACATTAGCAGGACTCTACACTTGATTAGTCATTTATTTGTTACCACATCCCCAGTGGCTAGAAACAGCACCTGGTGCACAGTAGATACTCAGTAAATATTTACACAACAAAAAAGTCGCATTTCGTATCCACGAGATGCATGAAATTGAACCACTCATATTGACAAATTGTCTGTTAGCTAAACATGGTTTGAATCGCTTTAGTGTTATTCTATTCCTGTTACTCTTTGGAAGTCCATTAATGGGATATGTTAAAGTGTCAAACATCCTGGATGAACGGTAACTATGAAATGCGAAATATGGATTCTTTTTTTTTTACTGCAACTACAATTGACTACTTCTGTTAAAATATGGAACATTATCTTCTCTGACACAGGAAAACACTTGCCTTCCCATCCTCTCACACTATGCTGATTTAAAATGCATCTTAAAAAATCAAAAGGCAGCTAGGTGGCATGCTATTTATTTTCTTGTAATCTATTGTTATCTCTTTACGTTGCATAGCTAGTCGCTATTTTCCTGAATATCTTGTAGTATTTAAGCTGTCCTTAAAGAAATACCCTTGAGTATATCTTATTTTCATATGTAGTTTGATAGACTGTTAAAATTGTGCTTGTTATTTTAAGCAGAATGCATGTTATTGATGAAAATAAAATTGGCCTCATTTAAAAGTATCAGGGCAGTTAAAGTTTATGATAAGATGTGTGATGAGTTGGTGCTTGATTGAATCATTACTGAATGGAGATATAAATTTCCCATGGTACCACGACACGGGACTCAGACATACACAACAGGATGTCTGGCCATGGGGTGAATGGAAGGGCGAAATGCGTGTTCTCTCTTTCACTAGGGGACTGTTTCTCCCACCAAGGCCCTTAACACTCACAGCCTGCTTTTCCCTACAGGTTGGTGTCCATTAATCTTACCACCTCCTGCCCAGCTGAGTCAGCATTTACAGATTCAGCACTTTCTCTCCACAAAAGCAAATGGCTCTTGAGTTGTTAGATCTTACCCAAGAGGAATACCAAGCACAGTGGGAAATGATCAGGCCTTATACATTTAAAATTCAAAAAGGCTTAAGTAACAATTTCAGTCAAAGTAAATAAGATTCTTTGGACATTTATTATCTCCTGAATGATCTTGATAATGAAAATGATATGAATATTTCTCCAGCAATATTAAAATTTTAATTCCTCAGAAAGAAACATAATAAGTAAAGATGTCCATGTACTATGTCCATGTATTTGTAAAATAACTTTTCCCAAAATCAGTAAGCATTTTTTGAGTTTCAGGCAGATTTAATTCATTCACTTTATGAATATTTGGGGATGCTTATTCAATTTTCTACTGATAAATTTCTTATCTACTCATGCTCTTGTTTTCCTGGATGGGAAGATTGCAATGGTCTTTAGAACAGTCATTGATTTCATTCAAAATAAAAGATCATGATAAATCACCTATTATGTATTTCTAAAGAAACACAGACATTTTTTAAAAAGTTGCAGAGTCTTTGATAGGCTACATTCCAAATATTTCACATAGCTAAAAACAAAATTTTCTAAGTGTATACTTTTCCTATATTACATTTTATTAGTTGATCCTGGGTTTGAGGCTATATGCTTTAAAAATCTATGCTACAGTTTTGATTATAAACTTGATTGATAAATATAAAAGATGCATAAACTTAATAGTACATCATATTGCAGACAGGGCAAAGCAACAGATAACTTCAAATTTATGACATTTTCTTAGTGCATGCCAGATATTCCACTCTTAAAAATAGTTTTTTACAGCTTCCATTCTAGATTGCTTGCTTGAATATGTATCATAGGATGATAAACTTTAAAATCCTTGAGAGCAGCTGTCATACCTTGTTTATGTGTTTGTAAACATAGCAGCACCTTTCACAAGTGACATATAATAATGTTTATTGAATTTGGTGATAGGAAAATGTGTTCTCTGGCCTTACCATTAGGAATACATGCATCCTGACTCTAAACCAGTCATTCCCAAACTTCAGGGTGAAGGAATTTTGCAAAGTACTTGTATAAAATGTGGATTCAGGGGCCTCATCTGCAGTTATTCTTGTTTAGTAGGCCTGAGCCTGGCTTCAGAATCTGAATTTGTAACAACCATCATGATAATAGTGAAACAGCTGTTTCCTGGACAGTACTTTTAAAAATATTTCTTTGTAACAGTTAAGCATGTTGTCTCTCTATGAGTCCCCCCACCACCACCTTTATTCTATGAGGAGGCTACTATTTAGAACACTGCTCTCTTCCACCTATTGCTCCAGGGATGCTTCGTGTGCCCGTGTTTTTGCATGAAATAAGGCAGACGGTCTTTGAGCCTGACGCACAGCTGATTGACAACTGGTAATAGCGGAAGGTCAGCGCTAATTACTGTGCCTCATTTGCATGAGAAATTTTGAAAGATGGAAACTAAAGTGTCTGTGGAATTTTCTGCCAACAAATTACCTGACTGACAGGAAGATGTCACTGCTCATCAATGCCGACAGTGTGTAAGCTGGTACTTGTTCAATTAAAGAGAAGAGAAATACGGCTTCTGAGAGTTACCTTCCTGGGAGTAATTACTATAGGTGTCAACAGGCTGGGAAAAGAAGGGGCCCATTTGCTGTTCTATGAGTAAAGGTTGTGAAGGATGAAAGGTCTGATTTTAATGACCATCAAAATCCCTATGCCACCTCTAGGTTTACTCATTTGTCACTTATTATAAGAGCATGAGAAAGGGCTCAGAAAACAGACAGTAATTAGACAGTTAAGAGCAAAATCCCTGTTACTTATTCCATGGATTCCTGAGACATTTCTAAGATGAGGTTACTATTCTGAAATTTAATGTTCTTGAGTAGATTGCCATAGCCAACAAAAAGAATTAAGGGCAGGAGGAATTGTTAGAAAAAATTTGAACAAGAACTTATCAAGAAAAGAAAGAAATTGGAGTCTGCATTTTCTGGAGCCAGAATATTTGGAGCACCTGGAGCTTTAGTTTATGTCTCCACAGAGGTTTGCCAACTTCCTCCACAAATTTAGAACTACTCTAAGTCAATGTTTTCCTCTTTGCCCTACTTGCTTTCAGGTTCTCATGCCGGCTGCATACATCCCACAGAGAAAAGCAAGCATGCCCTGATTTTCATAAGCTCGTCTTTGTAGCCATCTAATAGCAGTTTGGAGCCCCCTCTTGGAGATGGAACATATTTGAGTATTTGCTAGGAGACAACTGAAGGCTAGGGCTGGTAAGTAGAGGCCTTTTCATCTGGTTTATATAGCTCAGAGTTCACTACCATCATCAACACTGATCACTTCAGAGTTCTGTAGTTCTGTTCTGTGTTAACCCTCTCAGACCCCTGTGGCCTCTGGGAGACCTGACCCCTACTTTGAGACACACTGAACTGGAAATAATAACTCCCATATGGGAGAAGAATACTGCAGCCCCGAGAGCTTATCAAGCTTTGTTTTTTCTATGACTACTAAGAAAAGGAGTGTGTATTGGAAGCAATTCTCTCAGCTTATAGCTATTTTGATAGGGGTTCTATATTTAATAAAGGTTAAATCCATTGAAACCGTGAGTCAAAGGCACTTTTCATGGCCAACAATTTCACCTACTTTAGAAGCCTGCCTCTCCCCACTCTCCCTATGCCTGCTCAAAGCGGGAAACGGGCATGGGCCGCATTGGCTTTGTTTAATAGGCAAACAGCCCTTCCCCCAAAGAATATGAATACGTATTTTCAATCTGAACTTGTACATCACTCTTATATGTCTCTCTCCTCCACACAAAAGAAAGTTCTTTGAGTAATTGCAAGACTTAATTAGCCAATGTTCACACAAAGGCTTCCTTTGTCCGCCCATCAACAGGCTGCTTTCATTGATAGTTGTCTGACTCTCTGAAGGCTACTCTTTTTCTAAGTTTTGCACAGACTTCTATTTTCAGCTTCGGAGTCCTATGATATAAGTGCTCTGCATTCCAGTTCCCAGTGTCTTTTCTCTGCCTCATCCCCACTACACATCATTTCTTCCACAGCTGATGGTGATCTGATCACTTTCCCAGTCTGCTAATTCCTAGTCTTCAATGAGACAGGAACAGATTTTCCAAAGAGCAGCAATGCTATGGCAATAATGGGCCACTAAAAGAGTTAATTTTCTCTTAGTTCTATTTTTTCATCTTTCAAGTCAGAGCTATAGCAATAGGAGGGAAGGGCCAGGAATTATGAGCACCTGAAAAATACTGGAAAGATATACCAGTGAGTACACTGTAAAAATGTAGATAATATCTTCTGAATGAGCGAAAGAAAAGAAAGGACATCTTATATCATTCCGTAGGTTTTACAAGAAGTTTAAATCACTTACAAGCTAATTTATGGCTATCACATTCTGAGCATTACCCGATATTACTCTCATTGAAGTTATCTCCTTTCTCTTCTTTGCTTATGAAAATCCTACTGTAACATTTCATGACACTTTTTATGTTGACATTTTAAAGATTTCTGTCCTAAAGATTGCTGTTTGCCTTCCTGGGTAATAAGCTTAAAATTTGGATACCTTTTGGAGTCTGACATCTGTAGACTCAAATCTGTAGCGTTTCTGCCAGTAACTTACAAAATAAAAATCATCTCAGAGTCTTAGTTGTTATTGAAGAGGAAGTTTTCACTGCCTGGGATTGAGTGATCCCTCCAGAAAATGTACTTATTATCATGATTATTCCTATCTCATGGTAAGTGATGCTTGTAATTTATATCCTTAAAGCTGAATATCTATAATATTCATAAGCATGGATCTCCATATCAAATAGAAAGTTTTTGAAATCATTGATTATTTCTATAGAGCTTTCTGTTAAATCTGTTAAACAGAAATATTAATCTACATTGCCATGACATTTAAATGTGAAAGATAATTCATGGCTTATAAAAAGATGCTTTAAAATTATAAACAGTTTCTTAGCCAAATTTTCACTTAGTAATCTTGAGTTGTCATCAAATACTACTACAAATAATCAGGATATTTTTCATCTGTTTTAGGACAGAAGAGTTTACTAACTCTTCCAAAGTTTTCTAATGCAATACCAGTTCTGACACTTTCACAGGTATTGTATTGCAAGCATCAAAAACAAAAAACAAATTTGTTTTATCTCTTCCAATGAAAGACATATGTTTTATGATTCCCAGACGATAAGTTTGTTTGATTTCACTCTACCGCCTCATCAGTCCCTATGTGCTGATGCCCTACCACAACTACCCAACTCTACCTCTGTAACACAACTACGAGAACAAAGTGTACATCTCTCGCTTACCAAGAATTTGCCAGTATGACCACATTTCCAAAAGAAGCATCCCTTTCTCAGTTCAGAGGGAAGTCATTTCCTTGATTTTCAGATATTTCTGCACAGATTTTGTTTACTGATTATTCATACAAGCAATTAGCCCCATTTGGTGCCACCAGGTCAAACCAACTCAGTCTAAAACAGCAAACTGTGTCCACCCATACATATTTGATTTCTTCTTTTATAGTCTGGCCTGTGATAGCAACTGTACTCTATAAAGTTACTGAGAGTACATACTCTTCCAGTTTATTGCAGAACTTACTTATTAAAATAATATTTAAATAAAACATGTATAAATTAAATTTTTTTCCCATAATGAAAATGAGACTGTGGGGAAAAAGTAAATCACTCACAATTAATTACAAAAAAATTGTTAACAATGTTCCGTATTTAGTTTGAGGCATTTTTCTATCAAGGTTACATTTGTTTTTTAAACAGAATCAATGGTGATGATTTTGTCCTACATATAAACCTCTTAAAACTCTTAACTTAGTTAATATTCTCTCAAGTATTATCAATAATGAACATTTTTGGATATCAACCATAGAAGGGGAAAAATATGTCATGTGTTGTAGAGAAAAAGGACACAACAGTATTTCTGTTCTTGAAAGACCTTCATATAATGCAATAGTTCAGGCATAAATCCACTAGAATATAACAAACAATATAAGGAAGCTTATAATACGTGCAAAAGGAATAATAACAAGGTGAGAACATTGAGCCCTGGGGTGGTCACGAAAAGATTATGTTTTGTTAAATCATATAATAAGTAGACTAAACATTTCTGAAAAATTGTAGTGATGGAAGAAACAATGAATTTAAACACTACACATAGGTGATTTTAGGCATTTTAAGAGAAAAAATTTAAAGCCTACTTTCCTAGTTTACTAAGTTTGTTTAAGTAGTCATTTGTTTTAAAATGTTAATAGTTAATAAAATTTATGAACATTTAATCATATTAACTGAATTTAAGAGCTTTCTTCTTCAGGTATCCTTCCATTGGTAGAGATACAGTACTACACTTCAGTTTAAAGTCTATTTTCCTTTCTTCCCTGGAATTGTTTGCAAACATTTTTTTTTTTCTCTTTTAGTCTGAGAGTTTTATCTCTTTAAGTATAAAGATTCAAAAGAGCTATTCTATCACTTATCACAGTTTGGTGTTCTAGACCATGTTGACATAACATGATGAAAATATGTTTATATTAGACTAAAATTCTCTTTAAATAAGACAAACAAATCTACATTTTTACTTCATTAAGTAATTTCGACAAATGATAGATTTTAATGCTATTTTGAAAACTGAAATACTTGGTTAAAACAGAAAATCCCTTTTCCATATTTGATTAGTGTTAACAATGAAAAGAAAACTTGTCCTAAAGAGCACAAATGCGGCCGGGTGTGGTGGCTCACGCCTGTAATCCTAGCACTCTGGGAGGCCGAGGCGGGCGGATTGTTTGAGCTCAGGAGTTCGAGACCAGCCTGAGCAAGAGCGAGACCCCGTCTCTACCAAAAAATGGAAAGAAATTAATTGGACAGCTAAAAATATATGTA
>CAUYRB010025158.1:0-53924 GCA_963574695.1 Propithecus perrieri | reverse complement strand
TTGATGGTGAGTACATGTGGTGCTTATTTTTCCATTCTTGGGATACTTCTCTTAGTAGAATGGGTTCCAGCTCTATCCAGGATAATACAAAAAGTGCTAGATCACCATTGTTTTTTGTGGCTGAATAGTACTCCATAGTATACATACACCAGATTTTATTAATCCACTCATGTATTGATGGACACTTGGGTTGTTTCCACATCTTTGCAATTGTGAATTGTGCTGTTATAAACATTCGAGTGCAGATGTCTTTTTTACAGAATGTCTTTTTTTCCTTTGGGTAGATGCCCAGGAATGGGACTGCTGGATCAAATGGTAGTTCTACTTGTAGCTCTTTGAGGTATCTCCATATAACTTTCCACAGGGGTTGTACTAGTTTGAAGTCCCACCAGCAGTGTTATGAGTGCTCCTATCTCTCCATACCCATGCCAACATTTGTTGTTTTGGGACTTTATGATAAAAGCCATTCTCACTGGAGTTAAGTGATATCTCATTGTGGATTTGATTTGCATTTCCCCGATGATTAGAGACATTGAGCATTTTTTCATATGTTTGTTGGCCATCAGTCTATTTTCTTTTGAAAAGTTTCTGTTCATGTCCTTTGCCCACTTTTTGATAGGGTTGTTTGATTTTCTCTTGCTGATTTTCCTGAGTTCTATATAGATTCTAGTTATCAGCCCTTTATTGATGTGTAGCATGTGAATATTTTCTCCCATTCTGTAGGTTGTCTGTTTGCTCTCGTGATAGTTTCCTTGGCTATGCAGAAGCTTTTCACTTTGATCAGGTCCCATTTATTTATTTTTGTTGTTGCTGTGATTGCCTTTGGGGTCTTCTTCATAAATTGTTTCCCTAGGCCAATATCTATAAGAGTTTTTCCAACATTTTCTTCTAGAATTCTTATAGTTTCATGCCTTAGGTTTAAGTCTCTTATCCACCGTGAGTTGATTTTTGTGAGAGGAGAAAAGTGTGGATACTGTGTCAGTCTTCTACTTGAGGCTATCAAATTTTCCCAGCACCAATTATTGAATAAGGATTATTTTTTCCAGTGTATGTTTTTTTCTGCTTTGTCAAAGATTAGAAGGCTATATGAGGACGGTTTTATATCTGGGGTCTCAGTTCTGTTCCATTGGTCTATGTCTCTGTTCTTGTGTCAGTACCATGCTGTTTTAGTTGCTATAGACTTGTAATACAGTTTGAAGTCTGGTAAATTGATGCCTGCAATTTGTTCTTTTTGCTTAAACTTGCTTTTGCTATACGGGGTCTTCTCTGTTTCCATGCAAAGCATAGAATTATTTTTTCTAGATCTGTGAAAAATGATGTCGGTATTTTAATAGGGATTGCATTGAATCTGTAGATCACTTTGGGTAGTATAGACATTTTAATAATGCTGATTCTGCCAAACCATGAGCATGGTATGGTTTTCCAGCTGTTTACATCCTTTGCTATTTCCTTCCTCAGTGTTTCATAGTTCTCCCTGTAGAGGTCTTTCGCCTCCTTAGTTAAATATATCCCTAGGTATTTTATTTTCTTTGTTGCTATTGTGAAGCCTATTCAGTCTTTGATTTGGTTCTCAGTTTGACTATTGTTGGCATATAGGAATGCTACCGATTTGTGTACATTGATCTTGTAACCTAAGACTTTGCTGATTTTGTTTAGCAATTCCAGTAGTCTTATGGCAGAATCTTTGGAGTTTTATAGATATAAGATCATATTGTCAGCAAAGAGCAATTGTTTGACCTTTTATGCCACCATCTGGATGCCCTTGATTTCCTTCTCTTGTCTGATTGCTCTGGCTGCGAATTCCAGCACTATGTGGAATAGAAGTGGTGCTAGATGGTAACCTTGTCTGGTACCAGTTCTAAGCAGGAATGCTTTCAGTTTTTCCCCATTCAGTATGATGTTGGCTGTGGGTTTGTCATATATATTTGTATCATTTTTAGCTAAGTCCCATCTATACCTATTTTGTTAAGTGTTCTTATCATAAAAGGGTGCTGAATTTCATTGAATGCTTTTTCTGCATCTATTGAGAGGATCATATGGTCTTTGCTTTTATTTCTATTTATGTAGTGAATTACATTTATAGATGTGCCTATGTTGAACTATCCCTATATCTCTGAGATGAAGCCCACTTGATTGTGATGGATTATTTTTTTGATAAGCACCTGAATTTGCTTTGCTAGGATTTTATTGATATTTTGCATCTATATTTATAAGGGATATTGGTCTGTAGTTTTCTTTTTTTGTTGGGTCCTTTCCTGGTTTTGATATCAGGGTGATGTTGGCTTCATAAAACGTGTTGGGGAGGATTCCTTTCTTCTTGATCTTGTGGAATAATTTCTGCAAGACAGGCACCAGTACTTCTTTGTAGATCTGGTAAAATTCAGGTGTGAAACCATCTGGTCTGGAACTTTTTTTTAGGAAGGTTTTTTTTTATTGCTGCTTAAATTTCAGTACTTGATATTGATCTTTTCAAGAATTCTATTTCTTCCAGACTGAGCCTAGGGAGGCTGTGTGTTTCTAAGAATTTGTCCACTTCCTCCACGTTTTCAAGTTTACGTGCATAGAGATTTTTATAGTATTCATAGATGATATTTTGTATTTCTGTAGTATCAGCTGTAATTTCTCCTTTTTCATTCCTGATGGAGCTTATTAGAGTCCTTTCTTTTCTGCTTCTGGTTAATCTAGCAAGAGGCATGCCAATTTTGTTTATTTTTTCAAAGAACCAACTTTGTGTTTTATTAATCTTCTGTATAGTTCTTTTATTATTGATTTCATTTACTTCTGCTCTGATGTTGGTTATTTCTTTTCTTCTGCTGGGTTTGGAATTGGTTTGCTCATCCTTCTCCAGTTCTTTGAGACGATTCATTAGATTTTTGATTTGTGATCTTTCTGTCTTTTGGATATAGGCATTTATGGATATAAATTTTCCTCTCAGCACTGCTTTAGTTGTGTCCTACAGATTTTGATAACTTGTGTCCCCTTTATCATTTAGTTTGAAGAATCTTTTATTTCCATCTTAATTTCCTCCTTAACCCAATAATCATTCAGCAGAAGGTTGTTTAGTTTCCATGACTTTGTGTAGAGATGAGTGTCTCTGTTGGAGTTGATTTCTAGTTTTATTCCACTGTGATCTGAGAATATGCAGGGCATAATTTCTATTTTTTTTTTAATTTTTAAAACATGTTGAGCCATGTTTTGTGGCCTAGGATATGGTCAATGCTAGAGAATGTTCCATGAGCTGATGAGAAAAACATATATTCAGTGATTTTTGGGTAGAATGTTCTGTAAATGTCTGTCAGACCCATTAGTTTTAGAGTTCTGTTTAAGTCCATTATTTCTTTGTTTATTTTCTTTTGGAGGATCTGTCCTGTTCTGTCAGAGGGGTGTTGAAGTCCCTGGCTATTACAGTGCTACTGCTTATCATTTTTTTTAGATCAAGTAGGATTTGCTTTATGAATCTGGGTGCACCTGAGTTAGGTGCATAAATATTTAGAACTGCTATGTCTTCTTGTTGAATTGTACCCTTCACCATTATATGGTGACCATCTTTGTCTTTCATTACTTTTGTTGATTTGAAGACTAAGTTATCTGAAATCAGAACTCCTATGCCAGCTTTCTTTTGGTTTCCATTTGCATGGAATATTGTTTTTCATCCCTTCACCTTGAGTCTGAATGCATCCTTGTGGATTAGATGTGTTTCGTGAAGACAGCAGATACTTGGCTTGTGTATGCTGATTCACTCGGTCATCCTGTGACTCTTTAATGGGCAGTTCAAGCCATTCACATTTATTGAAATAATTGATAAGTGGGGCGGATTTCTGTTCATCCTCTTGAGTTGAATTTGTTGCTTTGTTTTCTCCTGCGCCATTGTGGTATCGGGCCTTTGACCTTTAGCTTTTGGTTGATTTTACACTGGTGAGTGTCTATTGTGCTGATCCATGTATAACACTGTTCTGAGTACTTCCTGGAGGGCAGGTCTTGTCTTGATGAATTCCCTCAGTGTTTGCTTATCTGAGAAGGTCTTTATTCCTCTTTTGTATGGGAAACTTAGTTTTGCAGGATACAAAATTCTAGGCTGGGCATTATTCTGTTTGAGAAGAGTGAAAATGGGTCCCCAGTCCCTTCTAACTTGTGAAGTCTCAGTTGAGAAGTCTGCTGTTAGTCAGATGGGTTTTCCTTTGTAGGTTACCTGCTTCTTTCACCTTATGGCTTGTAGGAGGGCCTCTTTTTTGTTGATTTTGGCCAGTCTGATGACTATGTGTCGTGCTGTCTTCCTGTTTGCAATGAATTTCCCAGGAGTTCTTTGAGCTTCTTGTACCTGGATATCTACATTTCTGGCAAGGCCAGGGAAATTTTCCTCCACTATGTTGTCAAATAGTTTATTCAACCCTTGTGTATTCTGTTTTTAACCCTCAGGGATGCCTATGATTCTTATGTTAGGCCTCTTCACATAATCCTACATTTCTTGTAGGCTTTGCTCTTTTCTCTTATTTCTCTGCTCTATCTCCACGACTGATTTGTTTAATTGAAAGGTGTTATTTTCAATTCCTGAGATTCTTTCTTCTGCTTGATCTAGCCTATTCTTGAGGGTTTCCACAGTGTTTTGTAATTCCTTGAATAAATTATTCATTTCCAAAAGTTCTGTTTGATTTTTCTTTATTATTTCAATTTCCTTAGTGAATTTTTCATTCACTTCATGGATTTGTGTGTGTGTGTGTGGTTTCTTTATGTTGGGTATCCATTTTCTCTTGCATTTCATTGAGTTTTGTTACAATCCATGTTCAAAAGTCTTCATCTGTCACTTCAGTGTTCTGATTTTGGTTGGTATCCATTGCTAGAGAGCTGGTGTTCCTTTTTGGGGGTGCCCTTTCAGTTTGATTCTTCATACTTCCAGAGCTCTTTCACTGATTCCTTCCCATCTGGAGCAGCTGTTGCTTCTTACCTTTGAATTTTTGTTTAGATAATGACGTGCCCAGTTTCGTCTCTGTGCTAATAGGTGGTGTTTGTGGGTAAGAATCAACCATACCCTGATGATTAGTCAGTAAATGCAGTAAAAGTGGGTGCAAATTGACCTCCCTGTCATTAGGTGGCACTTGCCAGGAGTAGCAAGCTGAAATGTTGTTTTTGTGTCCTGTTACCAGATCTAGTTCCTCTGGAAAAGCACTCCAGTGCCTCAGGTGGTGGGTGGGGCCCTGGGAATTCCAGGTGTGTCCTTAATCTCCACCTCAGCAGGGGCACATGGGGGAGTCAGGCTGGGAAGGGCTGGGTCAGGTGAGCCTTTCCTCTAGCTCTGCAAATGCTTTTAGCAGGGGTCAAAGGTCTGTTCCCCACCTCTGGGCAAAGTTTCCAGGGAGGGGCTGATAATGGCCCCATTCAACCAGAAAGTCTGCATGTGGAGGTGGGGCTGAAACCCGCAGTCTGGCAGTCTGGAGCAGGCCTCACTCCTTTCCACCCTCCCCTATTCCGTGGTTTCTCTTGGGCCTCCGCCAGCAGGCAGGACCTCAAGCCAGCTGAGCTCCCCCATGACTGTGATGCAAGTCGGGAGGTTCCCTGCCCAGGATCATGGCCTGAGCTCGGAGTGGAGCCTTCCTATGGGAGGAGGGGTGCCCCTGGAGCACACTGCAGCTAGAACCCACTCTGAATTGCCCTGAAGGCACACACACCTCAGTAGACTAATTCACAAATATCCCTTCTGTGCCCACAGGCAATGTGATCTAGAGCTGTGTATATGGGATGTGGCCTGCAGGCCTGTCCCCCGGGCTCCAGAGATAAATCCCTGACCATGGCAGGGAGAAGAATGCTGGTCCAAAGTCACCCACGGGGTGCCAAGCTGGATCCATGCCCCTCCCCCTTGGGGTTTGCCCGCTCTCCTGGAGTCAGCAGGCAAGTAGCACCAGGAATGGCTGGCAGGTAGGGAGCTCACAGTCTGAGCACCCCTCAGTCCACTGCAGGGCCCTAAAGAGAAAGGTCCAAGCCCTGTTCCCTGTGGATGCCTCGGGTGGTGGCTAAATCATCTCTCTCAACAGCTGTAGGTAGGGGAAGGGAAGGGGAAAATGAAGGACTATGTGGAGGAAGGACTGCACACCAGTAGTCTCCAACCCCCTTTTTGGGAGGCAGTTCTTCCAGAATGACCAGGCTCTGGAGTCTGGCAGATCTCCAAGGACCCACTGGACCCCTGTGGCTCCTGCAATCTTGGCTGGAGTTAGCAAATGTATGTGTGGGGACGAGCAAGGTGGATCCTTAGGAGTTGAGCTCCCCCCAGGGAGGACAAAGGTGCCCAGTGGGTAGAGAAGCAACATGGCACCCATTGACTAGCTTGGGTCTGTGGGGTGGGAGGCATCCCAAGGGAGGTGGGAGACTGATGCCCTCTGTGCAAGAGGCTCTTCACTCACCGGCAGCAGCAGTCTCTGGGCTGGTGTTGGCAGATCTCTCCAGCAGTCCGGGAGCCCACCAGCAGTCTGAGATGCAAGGGAGGGGAATTTTAACTGCTCCACCTGCCCTTCTCTCTGGTCTACAAGTTTCTTGGGGCTTAATCCCTGCCGATGCCTCTCTCTTTCCAGTTCTGCTCCACAACCTCTTCTCGTGGAGTCTCCTGTAGTTTCAGGCCCCCTTCCTTCTGACCCTTATCCAATCTATGTTTGTCTGTCTGTTTTTTTCTCTTTCATCTAAAACTTCTCCTTGCAGAGACACTCTGGCTGGACGTGCTTCTCATCCGCCGTGTTTCCTCTCCCTTCTGTTGCTGTATCATTTTATATGGAGTAGAAATGTCTTTGAATTCAAATAGACTTTACTTAAGTCCTATTTCCACTATTTCTAACGATATGACCTTGAGTAAACTGCTTAAACTCTGAGACTCCAGTAACCGACCTGTAAAATATGGTTGATAATAATACCTACCTCATTAATTTTTTGTGAAGATTAAATAAAATGACATTCATAAAACACTTAGCACAGGGCCAGGTGCAATATAAATGATCAATGTTAGAGAAAAATAAGATAGCATTTATTATAACTTTGACAGAAAGATGTTACATTCCATTAAAATCTCTAAGAATTTGCCTATTTCAGACATTTCATATAAAGGAAACCATATAATATCTGTCCTTTTGTACCTGGATTTTTTCACTTGCCATAATATTTCCAAGGTTTACCCACGTTGTAGCATGCATCAGTATTTTGTTCCTTTTTATGACTACAATTTTAAAAACGGAAAACGGCAAATATTTGGAAAAACTGGAACACACATACATTGCAGTGGGAATATAAAATGGTACAGGCACTGTTGAAAACAGTTTGGCAGTTCCTCAATAAATTAAACATAGAATTACCATATGACCTAGCTATTCCACTCCTAGGTATACACTTGAAAGAACTGAAAACAGGTATTCAAACACAAACTTGTGCAAGAATTTTCATAGCAGCACTATACATAATAGCAAAAAAGTAGAAACAACCCAAATGTCCATCAATGAATGAATGGATAAATAAAATGTGGTATATACACACAATGGAATATTTTTCAGCCTTAAAAAGGAAAGAAATTCTTACATATGCTACAACATGGATGAACTTTGAAGACATTATGCTAAGTGAAAGAAGCCAGACACAAAAGGACAAATATTGTATGATTCCACTTACATGAGTTATCTAGAACAGTCAAATTCATAGAGACAAAAAGTAGAATAGTGATTACCAGAGGCTGGGGGGAAAGAGTAATAGGGAGTAATTGTTTAATGGTTATAGAGTTTCAGTTTGGGAACATGAGGAAGTTCTGGAAATAGATGGTGGTGATAGTTGTACAACAATGTGGATTTACTAAATGCCACTGAACTCTACACTTAAAAATGGCTAAAATATGAAATTTTATGTTATATATATTTTACCAAAATTTAAAAAGAGGCAAATATTTGAACAGATCTTTTTCAAAAGAAGATATAGAAATGATAAGTAGCAAATGAAAAGATGCTCAACAACACATGAAAAAAATGACATCATTAGTCACTAGGGAGATGCAAATAAAAAGTGCAATGAAGTACAACTTCACACCACCAGAATGGTTAACATAATAAATAGTGATGGCCAGTCATGGTGGCTCACACCTGTAATCCCAACCTTTTGGGAGGCTGATGGGGGAGGATCGCTTGAGGCTAGAAGTTTAAGACCAGCCTAGGCAATGTAGTGAGATCCCATCTCTACAAAAAATAAGAAAAAAATATTAGCCAGGCTTGGTGGTCCGTACCTGTAGTCCTAGCTACTCAGGAGGCTGAGGCAGGAGGATCACTTGAGCCCAGGAGTTCAATGCTGCAGGGAGCTGTGATTGTGCCACTGCACTCCAGCCTGGGCAACAAAGTGAGACCATGTCTTTAAAAAAAAATCTGAATGCATCAAAAATAAGATGGATTGATGGATGAACAGACATGTGATAAAGCAAATATAGCAAAATGTTAAAAACTATAGAAACTAAGTGTTGAATATATGTATATTCACTGAACCTGTCTATATGTTTAAAAACTATCACAATAAAATATTAAGGGAAAAAATCCCTGTGGGATGTGGTGACAGGGACTTTTATAACCTTAAATGCATTTATTAGAAATTTAGAAAATTTGAAAGTAAAAGAGCTTTTTAAATTAAAAGCTAGATCAAAAAATTAAGATAAAATCAATAATTACCAAAATAGAAGGCAAATAATAATAAAATAGAGCAGATCAATAAAAGAAAATAATATTAATAGTTCTTTGAAAATACCAGTAAAATAGACAAATTTTTGGCAAATATGATTTCAAAAATAAAGGCACAAATTAACATAGAAATGAAAGGGGACCAAACTACAGACAGAAGAGATTAAAAATTATTTTTAAAATACTATGTATAACTTTTACACCAATAATTTTGAAAATCTAGGTGAAATGGATAATTTCCAGGAAAATAAGTAACAAAAATTAGCCTAAGAAATAGAAAACTTAAATAGAGCAATTAATCATAGAAGAATGTAAAATGATAACGATCTACCTCGAGAGTCACCAACCCCAAAAGTTTTGTGAACGAGTTTGACCAAATCACCTAGGAACAGATTAATCAAACTTTGTATCAATTTTTCCATTGCAAAGAAAAAAAAAGAGAAATTACACCACATAGCTATAAGCCTGGTATAATCTTGATACCAAAATAGAAAGTAAAGGGAAAGAAAATTATAGGCTCACCTCACTTATGAACCTTGATATAAAAATGTATAACCTTGATACCAAAATTGGACAAGTGCAAGAAAACTACAGGCCAGCATATTTCACAGGAGTGCTAATGGCATTTTGGTTGAGACAATTCTTCATTTAGTATCCCTAGTTCCCATTTACTAAATGATAGTAGGACTCCTCCTCCTGCACACATAGCCAATAAACTGTGACAACCAAAAGCACCTCCAGATATTTCCAAATGCCTCCTAGAGGGATGGTTTAGCTTGAGATTGAGGCTCAATGCTATAGGCAATTTCACTTATGAACACAGATACAAACATGCTAAATAAAATATTAGTCACTCAAATCATGCAGTAGATTAAAAAAAGAAACATCATGCTCCAATAGGTTAATCCTAGGAATGCAAGGAAGGTTTAACATTTATAGATCAGTCAATGTAGAACAGGGCACTAAATCCTTACTTGGAAAATTGTCAATTAAAGGGGAAAAGTTAAGCATTTATCCTGTCTTCCCTATAGGAACTGTATTTTAGGCTTACCAAACAGCCCTAGTAGATGAAGGATACTTCTTTTTACAGAGCAATTTTAGCTAATGAATGCTGAAAAAATGATGGAATTAGAAAATCATTACTTTGAAACCCTAATGAAATAATTTTTTCAGATAACAGTTATCAAAAGAATGGTAAAGTCATTAGGTAAAAGGATGATGGAGAACTTTACAATGGAGGGATCAGACTGTCACCACCTCAATCCACTTTTAATATTACTAAAAGTGAGACAACCATGCATCATGTAAAAGGAAATACATAGTATCACCATGAAATATTCTTGCCAAATAATAATTTTTAAAAACCTGAATGTAATCAAGCCTTTAGATCTAACTTCCAGTCTACAGGAAATACAGACAATGTAGAAACAAGTAAAACACCTCAAGGAAGTAATCAGTCAAATCCATAATGTAGGACAGTCTACAGGACAAATGGCAGGTTTCTTCAATAAGCCAAGGGCATGAAAATAAAAGGGAGGAGGGACTGTTTGGTTTTCGCTTTTAAAAAATTTAAATGAATAATATACGTGTTAAAAGCATCCATATTATCTACATTTTAAGTAGATCCAACAAGTTGAATAAGAGGCTTTATTTGCTTTTCAAACTCCTTTTTCAAATAGTCATAAAAGCATATGTAATCTGTGGTGCATTTTTAAATTAGATAAAATCTCAAATGTTGTTTATTAAATATTACCTTCTTTAAACATGAAAAAAAATCAAAAATTTAAATGAAACTAAAGAGACATATCCTGATACAATAAGTTGACCTCAGTTGGATCCTGATTCCAACAAACCTTAATGGTAAAAACATTTTTTTAGATAATTAGAAAAATCTGATTATTCACTGGGTATTAGCGTGATAATGGTTTTATAATTATATAAGATATTCTTTTTGCTATAATTCTTTTGTTATGCATACTGAAATATTTAGGAGTGAAATCACATGATATTCATGATTAGCCTAAAATATTTCAGCGGGAAAGAGGACAGTTGAAACAAGTATGGCAAAATGTTGATGGCTACTGAAGCTCAGTAATGGGTATGTAGGGGTCTATTGTGTACTCCACTGTTGTGTATATTTGGAAATTTCATAACAGAAAGTTTTTTAAAGCTATTAATGCACTTTAATGCATTAACAATGTAAAGGGCAAAAAAACTATATGCCCAACTCAAAGGTGATAAAGCAATTGATAAAATTTCACACCCACTTGTTTTTAAAAAGCCTCAAAAGAGTAAAAATTAAAGAAAACTTATTTCACTTAATAAAGGGTAACTGCCAGAAACCCACAGTAAACCTAATACTTAATGATAAAATTTTAGAAGGATTCCCATTAAAAGGAGGGATAAGATAAAAATACCTGATATCATTGCTACTACTCAATCTTATACTGAGGTCCTAGACAATGCATTGAGACAAGAAAAATATATATGCTATACAGGCTGAAGACAAAGATATAAAACTATCAATATTTGCACATAATCCATTTTCCTGCCAAGGAAATCCAATAGAATCAATGAGAAAACTATTAGAATAAAAAGAGAATTTAGTAAAGTTGCTGGAGATAAGATCACATACAAAAATCAACAGCTTTCTTATACACCTTTAGTAATTTATAAAATCAAAGAAAAAATCCAATTCATAGTAGCAACAAAAACTATAAAGTATCTAGACATTAAATTAAACAAGAAGGTATGTTCAAGACATTTATGGGAAAAATTATGAAACATTGCTAAAGGACTTAAAAATTTGGATAAATGGGGAGCCATACCACATTTATTCATATAAAGGTAGATTTCTTAATGTAAAGATGCCGATTCTCCCCAGTTAAATCTGTAAACTCAATGCAATGCCAACAAAAACGCCAATAACATTCTACGTGGATATGACAATCTGATTTTAAAATCCACTTAAAATAGTAAATATGTAAACATGTAAGAATAACAAAAAAATCGAAGAAAGATTACAAAAATGTAGAAATTAAAACAGTATGGTAGAGATGCAGGTATAAATAAATGGCTCAGTACAACCAAATAGAAAATCCGGAAACAAACCCAAGTATGCATAAGGATCTATATTGATTAAAGGTAGCATTCAAAAGTCAGTGGAGAAAATAAAGAGGGAGGCATGTAGAAAAATAGTCATTGAAGCAGGTTTCACATTAGCAAAAATTTGGGGATAACCATGTGAATGGGGAAATTCAGTCTATTTATTCTGTAGAATACTATGCAACAGTGAAGAAGAACAAGCTAGATTTATATCTATCAACACGAAAAGCTCTCAGAAATAATGTTGGGTGAAAGTAGCAAGTAGCAGAACAATACACATACCATGATACAATTTATATTTTTTAAAACCACTAAATAAGATCATATATTCCCCATATGCATGCGCATGTGTGTAAAATGTTTGCAAAAAATTTTAAAAGGTATGGGAGAAGTTATGTCAAACAGTGAGTAGGAATGGAGGAGGTGGGAAGGAAATCAATGACGATCAAAGGGGATTTTAGACTTCCCTGTAATGTCCTAATCTTTCAAAAGAAAAATGTATTCATGTATCACGTGTATAATTAAATCAATAAATAAGAAATAATTAAAAGGCTGCATAACAATATGAATGAGTCCAGCTATGCTAAAATTATATATATGTATGAGTACTTATTTATTCACACAAAATGCAAAGAAAGGGGACTGTAGGATACATACCAACCTATGAACAGTTGGCTGTTTGTTGTTGCTGTTGTTTTTGTGGGATGGCAGAGAGGGAGCAGGAAAGGCAAGTTGCAAGATTTACTCTCTCTATGCCTGTGTATAGTGATACATCATGGCATCTACATACCATGTTTTGATCTTTTATCATGAAAATATACTTATATATTATTAATTAAAAAATAAAAACAAGGAAAAAGTCAAAGACACATTGTTAAGTGGAAAAAGCTAGTTGCAGCATAACACAGTAATAATCTATTATGTAAAAAGCAAACCAACAAAGAAAACTAAACTAAATATTTTGCATGCATTTATATATAGGTAGATAAAGTTGCAAATAAAATTAAGAACAGTTGTTAAATTTGAGGTGGAGTATTGGGTTGGGATAGAGGTAAAGGAAGATAATGAGGTGATTAAGAACACAGCTCCAACAATTATTAGCTGTAAGATCTCATGCAAGTTACCTGACCTCTTTGTGCCTCAGTATCCCCATCTGTAAAGTGGAAAATATAACAGTACCTATCTCATGAAGTAAATGAATTAATCTATTTAAAGCATTTAGAATGATGCTGGGCAGAGTAAGGCCTATGTAAGCATTTACTCTCATTGTTACATATTTCTATATTTTCATAATTTTATAAGAAAATATTCATGTGCTGAGTCCAGGGAACCCCAAACCAAGTGGCTCTGCAGAAATGAAGACAAAGTAGCCAATTATCCAGACAAGTGGGCGCGGGGGACTCGATGCTTCTAAGAGCAAAGAGCCCCGTCCTTGGTGTGCACATTGCTTTTATTCGTACAACTCAAGATGGAATGAAGGAACTCAAGGGCAGGAAACAGATGGCCGTTTACTCCCCAATCTCTATATTTTGAGAATGCTCTGTTCAAAGAACATTCCCAGACCTCCTACATGACTTCAGTCACTGGAGACATGGCTGTTTACTTCAACCTCTCGGGCTGCTGACCAGACGGCTTTCCGTCAGGTTGGACTCGGCTTTCCTTCGTCCATACCTGCTCAGCATCAAGGAAACAGCCAGCTCACAGTTCTGCTCCTACATTCATGTATTCCTCATGTAATTCCTCGTGCATTCCTTGTGTAATTTTAAAAATAAAATCTAAAATATAATATTAGAGAAAAAAAGAAAATTTCATAAAATGGCACATTGCAAAATTAATATGCAATTAGCGACAAATTAAATGTCCATCAATAGGACAACAGTTAAATAAGTCATGATGCATCCATAACATGGAATACTATGTAACCCTTAAGAATGAGGTGGGTCTCTATATATGGACATGGAAATATGACTATTGTATATTTAAAATGTTTTGAAGTGGTAAAATGATATGTATCATTTTAATATATTATATATGTATACATCTATTATGTGTTTACATATTGTACATGTGCATTTTATATATGTGTGTGAGTGTGTACACATATACACACAGACACATATACACTAACATACACACAAATTGGCCTTTCACAATTTACCCTATATACTTTTGTGTTGTCTTTTTTATAATAAGTGTATAGTTATTACTTAAGAAACAAACACACAAATACTGAAAAAGCTGATGACATCATTCACCCAATCAAAACCTTTTAATAGGAATATTCCCATTGCTCCTAGTATAAAGCCCAAAATACTTAAGAGAGCCTGTCATCCAGCCTCAGCTCACATTAACTCTCCTATGGCTAGACTAGAGCATCATTTAGCATACTCTAACCATAGGAGAAGTCTTTCAATTCTTCAAATCATTATATATGTTCTAGCTTCAGGTCTTTGCACATGCTGTTTCCTCTATCTAGAACACTTCCTCCACCCACCCATCATTCACCTCCATCTACCCCAATTTATCCAGTTCTCATCACTTCTTCAGGGAAGTCTTCCCTGACATTCCAGACAAGGTCAGATCCCCCTGTTCATAAGCACTTACAGAACCCTTATTTTTCCTTCATAGTTACTATCACAGTTTGCAGCTTTCTAGTTGTAGGTAGGGTTACTAATGTCTGTTAACACTTGGGCTCTTGTCTGTCTTGTTATATCCTGACATCTAGTAAGAGCTTAGCAAATATTTGTGAAATAAATGACTGTTCCCCATTAATCAGGATGGACCTTGGCTTTAGCACTGTTTCTATTTTCCTCTCCATCTCAACCTCTGCCATCATATAAGCAACATCAATGTCTGTTGATAGCACACCCAACATGCTAGACTCACTGTCCTTTGGTCTCCTTTACTTCAACAACCTCTGACTACATGCCACTTCACATACTCTTTCTAGCCATTAGTGTCCTAAACCATCCAATAAACACTGGAGCTGCTCCACTTTAGAAGTCCTGAACTCCACTAGCCCAATCTCTGGCTAGAACCTCCTATCCCTCTTACTTCTTGGTACTCAGAATGCCCACTCCTCATTCTCATCGAGATCTCCCATCCTTTGATTTCTCTCATTCTCCAGCTCATTATCATCTCATGGCTTTACTTCCTATTCTCTAGGTGCCATGGTGCATCACTTCAACCACTCTCTTGCTAAAAGCTTCACTGCTCTTACCATTTTTAATCTACCATTTATTGAGCAGTTACTATGAGCTGCTTTACATGACCTCTGCAATGCCTCACAAAATCTTTGAGGTTGATATAACCATTGTCCTCTTTTACTGAACTGATAAATTCAGTAAAGTTACAAAATACAAAATCAACATACAAAAATCAGTAGAATTTCTATATGCCAACAGGCAACAATCTGAAAAAGAAACCAAGAAAGTAATCCCATTTATAATAGCTACAAATAAAATAAAAAACCTACAAATAAACTTAACCAAAGAAGTGAAAGATCTCTACAATGAAAACTATAAAACACTGATGAAAGAAATCAAAGAGGACACAAAAAAATGGAAAGATATTTCATGCTCACGGATTAGAAGAATCAATATTGTTAAGATGTCCATACTACCCAAAGCAATCTACAGATTCAATACAATTCCCATCAAAATACCAATGACATTCTTCACAGAAATAGAAAAAATAATCCTAAAATTTATATAAAACCACAGAAGACCCAGAAGAGCCAAAGCCATCCTGAGCAAAAGATCAAAAACTGGAGCAATCACATTACCTGACTTCAAATTATCCTACAGAGCTACAGTAACCCAAACAGCATGGTACTGGCATAAAAACAGACACACAGACCAATGGAACAGAGTAGAGAATCCAGAAATAAATCCACACATCTATAGTTAACTTATGTTCGACAAAGGTGCCAAGAACATACAGTAGGGAAAGGACAGTCTCTTCAATAAATGCTGGGAAAACTAGATATCCACAGGCAGAAGAATGAAACTAGACCCTTATCTCTTACCATATACAAAAATCAAATCAAAATGGATTAAAGACTTAAATCTAAGACCTGAAACTATGATACTTCTAAAAGAAAACATTGGGGAAACACTTCAGTATGTTGGTCTGGGCAAGGACTTCTTGAATAATACCCCCAAAGCACAGGCAACCAAAGCAGAATTGGACAAACGGGATCACATCAAGCTGACAAGCTTCTGCACAGCAAAGGAAACAATGAACAAAGTGAAGAGACAACACACAAAATGGGAGAATATATTTACAAATTACCCATTTGACAAGGGATTAATAAGTAGAATATATAAGAAGCTCCAACAACTGAACAGGAAAAAATCGAATAATCCAATTTAAAAACAGGCAAAGAATCTGAATAGACATTTCTCAAAAGATAAGGAAAAGGATTCTTAAAGCAGTTAAAGTAACTGGTGCCAGGTCACACAGCTGGAAAGTAATGGAGCAGGGTGCAATCGGGATACGAAGGAGATATGTCTGACTCCAAGGTCCCTACTCCAAACCAGTAGGTTATGTTTGCCTCTCAGAGGGAAAGACAGCTCTGACTGCAACATGGGAATGAAAAAGAGTGAGGCAGGCAAGTTGTGAAGGCTTGGAGAGCAAGGCAGCAATCCAGGTGAGAGGTGATGGTGAACTAGTCATCGTCTACCCAAGCATTGCCCATAATTCAAAATAAAGTCGCACTTACTTCTGGTGTATGACTTTACAGGATGAATTCAGTGGGCTTTGGCTCAGGATAGCACGACTAGGTATGCCTAGAAGGAACCAAAAATAAATCAGTAATTTAAGACATTCTTTCAGAAGAAAATTTTTACTTTAACTTCTCTGAATATACACACACACACATTTCTAGGTATGCTACCACTTATTAAAGACTTCCCATGTGCTTGAAATTTATTATAGTCTTATTCACACCTTCAGCTACCCTGTGAGCTACCCTATCCATTTTAGAAGTGAGTACAGTGAGGTCTGAAAAGATTAAGAAAATTCATAATGTCGCACAGTTCTAGTTAACGATAAAGATGGGATCAGAACCCAAATCTGTTGGTCTCCTTCTGGTCACTTACCTAGCACAGTCCCAATCTTAGATTCCCCACACTACCCACAGGCTGTAGAGACTCTTGGGGGTAAAAATCACACGACAAAGCATTACAAATCTCTGCACTCCAACCTTATCTAGGAGCTGACCAGCAAGATCTGAGGCTGGTGAGATCGGCTCAGAGACGTGCCAGCCTTGACCCTAAAGGCCATGAGGCACCCTTCTGCAATCTTACTCTGCAGAGTGATTTATCATACCCCACCCCCAAACTCTGCAGACACCATGTCT
The DNA here is from genome assembly GCA_963574695.1 of Propithecus perrieri. Lineage (NCBI taxonomy): Eukaryota > Metazoa > Chordata > Mammalia > Primates > Indriidae > Propithecus > Propithecus perrieri. The sequence continues at coordinate 36,776 of CAUYRB010025158.1, read as the reverse complement.
CACAGGAGCAGCAAACCTAGCCTCAAAGCCACCCCAAGCCCATAGAAAGATTAGGCAACAGCTGGGTCACCTGTTCCATTTCTTCTCTCACAGAACCAAAAGACGATGAGAGATATCAAAGTAACCTACCTATTTGGGTCTTCTCTTCCCTTTAAATCATAATCTGGGATCTATGGATGGCCATGTGCGGGCCCATGAACCCTCTATGCCTACATGCAAACCATGGGTATTCCTTGTTAATGAAATGGTCAATAGTTTTTCTCACATTTTCAATGGGTCCACGTCCGTCCACCCACCCACCTCAAAAGAAGAGATTAAAAATCAATTATGGCTTTAACCTCTGGCAGCAAGAGCTCCCCTGACACCTTTACCTCAGCGGCGCACACATGCAGTGTCGCTCCAAGTGTCCCACAGTCAGCCAGACTTCCTTTCCTTTCTCCCCTCCCCCACACGAACGCCTACACGCATGCACCCCCACGCACGCAGCACCCCCCACGCACGCACCTCCACGCACGCAGCACCCCCACGCACGCACCCCCACGCACGCAGCACCCCCCCACGCACGCAGCACCCCCCACGCACGCACCCCCACGCACGCAGCACCCCACACGCACGCAGCACCCCACACGCACGCACCCCCACGCACGCACGCACCCCACGCACACGCAGATAAATCCCCACTCGCACACTCCCACACACACATCCCCACACAGGCTGCCTCCGTCACCACCGGTGCACTACCACATCCGCACCTGTGTAAGTGACCGCATGCATTTCCCCCACACAACTCCACACGTCCACACACACGCATTCCTGCACACATGCGCCTGCCCACATACGCCCCTCTCTGCACTCCTTCGTACACGCGCGCCCCCCTCACTACGCGTACCAGCCCTCTTGCACATGCACGCACCTTCCACAAGCATCCTGGGGAGCTTTTTCCCCTCTCCCCGCTCAATGGCTGGTTTGGGGGGCCGGCCCTCCCACGCCCCCCAGCTTCGTAGCAGGAGGTCCCTCCCCAGCGCGCCGAGCTCAACCCGATTGAGCCCGCGACAGCCCCACACACTCTCATCTGACTGGGCCGCCGCTTCTCTACTTACATCCCAAGAGACACTGGGCGGGGTGTGGCACCTCGCACGCTCGGCCACCAGTGCCTGAAGACGACAGGGACGCCAAGAGCTGGGCCTCAGGGAACTCCTTCAATTTCTCGTCCCTCCGAATCCGGGGCGTGGGGTGCGAGTAGGGAGCAGGGAGACGTTTCTCATCCTCGCTGGGGAAAGCGCTCACCTGGTTCCCAAACCCAGTTTGCCCTTCCTCTACTTCCTGCCAGCGGGGTAGGGATTCCAGAGAGAGCCAAGATCTTTGGGGCGGGGAAGGGGAAATGACTCAGAGAGGAGGCGGCCCAGAGGGAGGGGCTGGGCTAGAAACGGGGCGGTGGGGGGGGAGGGAATGGGGGACAGGAGGGAAAGGGGAGAAAAAAAAGGATGCGAAAACCGCGCTGGGGGCAGTTTTGAGGGTGGCTAGCGAAGACCTGGAAGTCCTTCCTGGTTAACCCTGATTTCAGGAGCCGCTGGACCAGGTCATTTCCTCAGTGCTGCACCTTAAACTTGTTCACCTTGGGCCAAAGGGCGCCATGGCTAAGATCCTTGCTAGCAGCTCACCAGGCATCTAGGAATCTGCTGGCTTGGGCATGGATGCAGGGATTAACTCTTCATGTTCTGGGGAGCCAATAATAGTCTTTACCTTATAGGTTGCTGGGAGGACTAAATGAGTCACTGCATCTCGATTGCTTAGCATAGTGTAAGCAATCAATCAGTCATAGCTCCTATGATTAGAAAAGTGTTCATTCGTTGATCGTCTGTTACTCCTCTAGATTATGAGTCTCATGAGGGCAAGGACTATGTTTCTTATTCATCACTGAACTTCAGTACCTGACGCAAAGAAACTATCAATAAATTATCTGTTGAATGAATGAGTAAATGAATGATTGAATGATAACTTGGAATGGTGGCTATACCAAGACCCTCTCCTCTGCCCCATAAGGAGTGTATTTGTGGGAGTTTGGGGGGAAAGTCCATGATTGTGGAAGGCAGCACACAGAACCCTTGTTGGTTGCTGTATCGAGTGACCTGCTGTGCCCTTGGAAAATGGAATGTCTTTGGCAATTATTTACATGGACACATAGAAGACTGTCAGACAGCTGGCCTGAAATTTGAAACTCAGGCATGGCTAGCTAGAGCAGTATTTGCATTTTGTACAGTTGGTGAGTAAAGCAGGATGGGAAGAGAGAGCTGGAGTGGAAATTTCAAAAGTAATGGTGGCAAATATAAGTGGGGGAGATGGGCAGGGGAGGTCCAAGTGAAGCATGTATGGGAGAGGATAGTCATCCTAAAGGGAATCAGATGATGGTCCTAAAGTAACAGTAATGTCGCCCATTTTTCCACCCCAGTCATAGGATTCCTGGTGATCTGCCCTGATGTCCCAACATTCTTGGGGTAGGTATACAGATTAGGCTTCTGTCACTACAGTCACTAAATCTGCATTTATGGAAATCCATACTGTTAGGGCTAGAAGGGACCTTAGAAATTACCCATACACTTTAGTGAAAAACTAAGAGCCTGAGATAGCAAAGGATTTGGACCTTGCTTCTCTGGCATTGGTACTGAATCTTTCAGGGCCTGAATTTATTGTATATCCTAATTATTCCCTTAATCCCTACTCCATCCCCACCTCCAACCCCAAAGAGACTGAGAACAAAAGGATATGAATGAAAAGGTCAGCAAAGAGGAGGGAGACGGGAGGTTCCTCAACAGATCCTGACTTTACTTCCTTTTGCTTCCTCCTGGGGAAGTTACCTGGACCTTCAACTAGCCTCTGTTGGAGAATGGCTCCCCTCTGGCACCCTAGCAACCTGGAAATATCCACAATGGTCCCTTAGGCAAAGGCTTGAACCACAGCTAATCTGAGTCTTGTCAGAGTGCCTGTGATCCTTCCAGAGCACAAGAGAATAGGAGGCCTGAGAGGAGCTGCTTCAAGGTCATCTCCTACTTGCCTCCTTATCTCCCCTGGGAGGCTGTCATGAGACAATTTTTCATAGCCTCCCACCTCCGTGGTTCTGATAAGGTACAAGACTTCCTGACCCACTTCCCTCAGAATAGAACTACAGACTATAAAGCTACTTAGCTGCTGTCTAGAATTGGCCTCTTAGCAATTGGATACCCCACAACTCACATGGCAGTGTTCTGGCCCCTTTTGTTTCAGTGTCATCCTTTTTGTTGTTTAGGACAAGGACCACTAGGAGCTGGAACCTTTGACTGCTTTTTCTTTCACCGTGTGAATAATAAACTGTTTGAAACTAAAGGTGATTCATTATATGTTTACTTGTTACGTCAGTCAGGCCTCAGACTTGGCCTTGCCTTATGTGTTTGACAGCTGCTTGCTGTGAATTTTGCATTTCTGGGATATCACAGCACCCTCCCTTATCACTGAGGGAGTTGAGCTGGACAAAAAAAAAGTAGATCATAATGGCTTTCTCCTGCCACTGCACATCAGAGGGATAATCAGCCCAAATTCCATTTTCTGGGACTTTTCAATCTGGATGGAGTAGTAGCAGATCCTTTTTGCATTCTGTGTACAAGGCCAGCCCTATAGAAAATAGAGTTGATGTCCATATATAATTTATTTGAAAGACTCCTCTTGGCCCAAAATATGTCCCCTACAAACCTACCAGGGCATTGTTGTCAGACCCTTTTAAATCTGAAAGTCTGAAGTTTGCCCTCCCCACTTTGTCACCCCCAGGTTAGACAACAAAAACATTTTCTCTAGAAGGTCCTTGTTAACATTTCTTGCTTTCTGAGAAGAGGTAAAGGAAGGATTTGGTAGGAGTATGAATTTTGCCCATACTCCTCTATTAGCACATTATTTTTTTTTCTTTTTTATTTCAGCATATTATGGGGGTACAAATGTTTAGCTTATGCACTAGCACATTATTGATGGTTAATTTATTAATTCTTCTAATTGTGCCTTTTGAAGGAGCCTGGCTTTCAAGAACAAGGGCAAGAAGCAGTCACGGGAATGCTGGACCAGGAATATCTATCTAAGGGGGATTTGACAAGTGGTAGTGGTAAGTTTACCTAACCTTGAACCTCACAACGTACAAGGTGGCCTGCTTGTCATTCTGCTTACCAGGCTCTAATTCTATTCAAGCAGCATTTACTAAGCATCTACTGTGTACAAGTCTCCATGTACTCTCACTCTACTCTCACTCCAGTAAATGCTCCCTTTTTCAACTATCCCTAGTAACTCATTGAGTTCATAAATCTAAAACTATTTGGGAAGAATTATTGAACTGGGTACCCCATTATAAATGTTAGGAATTTTTTTCATCTTATTATCCCCCCCTCCACAAAAATGAGAAGAGTATTAGGAATGTAACAAGTAGTCATAAGGTCTTGATGACTAGGCCAAACCAGTCACAACTGTAATTTGTATATTGTGCCCAACAGTTATAGGAAGACCACCTCGATCCTCCATTCCCGGAAATTCAGTGAAACGGAGTCATTTTCATTAGCTATCATGCTAAATACATTTTCAATATCCTTGTAACAACCTACTCCTAACCTTTGTAACTGAGACCACCTCACCGCCACCTCAGGCTCAGCTTCACTGAGACTCTGGGACAAATTCTATTCCTAAATAGGGGAACATAAAGAACCCTGTGTCTGCTCTGCCCTGGCACATAAATGGAACTAGCCTTTCCAAACATCACATCACAAAAAAATACATGTATATTAAAATCTTAGCTGTGAGTAATAACCCCATATTTGGCATTTGCCCAGACTCCTCTCCAATTAGGTTACTAAATTCCTGATGTTCTAAGCTTTTGTCTCCTTTGTATTTTAATCCTCTTGACTTTCGGCTAGAGTTCCTATAGGCCCTTGGTCTAATGACCTGTTTTAAATCACTTCTCTAGCTGCTACCCTTGACTGCCCTGCTTCACTTCACCTTGCAGTTTCAGTGCTACCGCCACTCTAAAATATGCCCAATTCCGGCTCTGACTAACCTTCCTACTCACCTCTACAGGCCAGGTGTTTAACAGTAAGTCAGATCACTTGTTTCTAGTCCTGCCCTAATCTTAACACTGGGATTTCATTTGTTCTTCTTTTAATTCTCACCTTCTGCTCCAATCTCTGAAACTAAATGTGCCATGTTGCCTTGGCCATTATACCTTCATTTCTTTAGTCTTCTTGACTGCATCCTGCTCCTAAAACCAAAGTATTCATGAGTGGATCTCAAGTTCCAGACCCCCCAGACCCTCTGTGCCCAGATCTCTATTATATGATCATTGGTTTCTCTCAAGTCACTTACCCAATTCCAGCAACTCATGGCCATCTTCCTTTTAGTCCTCCCCCAATTAAACTCCAGTGAGAGACAACCAAGAACTCATGAATACATATATATTTATTTAATTCATAATATAGCATTTTGGATGGGCTGGGATATTTTAGAGAGGGATGAGGCTGTGTAATCCACAGATGCTCATATTTCTGTCACTGGGAGAGACACTATTGGTCCAGAGCTCCCAGTACAAACAGGCCTGGGGTAAACATTTGATAAAAAATAGTCCAACAATAGTCTAATAAATATTCTAGCCCATAACAACAATACAGCATATGTCTGAAGCTGGCAGACCACACCATAAAAGGCAGTTTTGCCTGACATGATGGCTATCAGTCTGGCCAACCTGTAATACACAGTGGCCAAATACAGCCCAGTGGCTCCAAGGCTGCAGTTGGCTTCAGGAGCTAGAAATAAGTGTAGGAGTGGTTCTTATCTACCTGCCTCACATTCTCCATTCTTTGGAGGAAAGGGTATCAAATATTTGAGCTTATTCAAAAGTCCATCCATGGATTGCTCCATCCAGGTAGTCATATATAAATACGTAAACCAAGGAAGCTTAGAAAATTCACCTAGTGTGTTTTAGCCAGAAAGAACATATAAGTGATTTTGTTGCAATCTGAATTTTACCACATCCAAAGATACACAATGGAATTACATAATAAAAACACATTCAGATGCAGTTACTCTTACTTACAAATAGCCAGAACCTCAATGTGGCATTAAAATTTTTCATATTCTCAAAACAGGTTTAACTTTATTTTGATTATTATTGTGCTTTCTTTAATAAGACAATATAAAAAATGGAAACAAGCATAAATTGCAAACATAAAATAATTTTCTGACAGAAAGGGCTGTGGAAAATAGATTGAGTAAAGCAATAACAACAAAAGCTTATGGAGTCACCTTCCTTGAAGATGTCAAATATAGGTCCTAGTCCCTTTGTCCAACTGGGTTTAGCTAGTGGTAGCCAGTGACTTCTCCTAAGGTCCCTGGCATTGCCAGGATTCTATGGAAGTCTTAATTGAAGTAAGTATCTGGGACTCATCATACCCCCATTGAGTACTTTGCTACCATGTTATATCTTAGAAATCACTTTTCATTATTTGGCTCAGAAGTTGGGACTTTAACTTCATTGCTTATCCCAAACTCAGTTTAATTTCCTACTTTATTCAGTAGACCTGGCTGTGAGTAATTTCTGGCTATAAGCAAAACTTAAATCCACCTTCAAGGAACAAAGTTTGAAAAGATTGAAATGATATTGAAAAGAATGGTGCCACATGCTCCAAAGACAATTCTTTAAGATAACTGCCAAAGTTTTTAAGGAGCTCAATGCTCACTTATATGTATGAGCCCTGGTACATCTGTAAAATAATATCAATACAGCCCAAATGGAGTAGTAACCAAGCTTTTCTGTCCAGCAACTAACAAACATTACTACAGATATCATAGTACAAGAGGGAAACTTTGATAATTCATTTGTTCATTCATACATTCATTCAATAAACATTAGCCAGGCAGCTACTCTGTTGCAGACACTGTGCTAGTTATTAAAAAATACAACAATAAAAAAAGATACAGTCCTTGCCCTCAAGATATTCACAGTCTAGTAGGGAAGATGATTATCACACATTAAACTTTCGTGTGCGTCAGAATCACACAAGGAGCTTGTCAAAAATGTATATTTCTACCTATGTTTCCAGATATTCTAATTAATCAGGAGTACAATCCCAGAATCAATTGTTTTAAAGATGAGTCTAACATAGGTGGTCTGAAAAACACTTTGAAAAACACTGCTATACAATGTGATTATTGCTGAGAGAAGGATGCACAGGGTGTCATGGGAGCTCCAAAGAGAGGAATGTAACCCAATCTAGGGAGTCAAGGAGCTAGTCTGGTTGAGAAGGGTAAGGGTGGGGAAAGGTAGTCCAGACTAGAGTCAAAAGTAGGGTGGGAAAATTAGAGCTTTGTGCCAGAGTACTAAAATCTAAAGGACACAAAAATAAATGAATGATTTTGGAGAGGCAAGGAAAAGGCAAAGGAAATTGGACTGGGGTGGAGGTGGAGTGTTCTATACTTATAGCATTTTCACACTATTCCCTTAATTTAAGGAAAATTCCTATTGTTTACTCTGGGTATTAAAATTGTTAATAATGTCTCTGCTTCAAGCACAGAGAACAACTTGGCTAGAGTAACCAGTGTATCTGGGGAAAGTAGCAAAAGATGAACCTGGGAAAACAAACAGGGACATGAAAAGTCAAACTCTAAGGAGTGGGGACCTTCTAATGAGTGCTAAGGAGCCAGTGAAAGCCTTTGTGAAGTGGGAAAATTATTTTTTATGTTTAAGAATTTGGGGTTAGGCCCTAGGGGAAAGACCAGGGTAACTGAGAAATGAAGGGCACACATTTTAAAGCACTGCTACACAGCATTGGAGCTGGGGGTAGGGGAGGAAATTAATATTTATGGCACACTTAGTAAATGCCAGGCACTGTGCTAGACAGTTTACACATGCTATCTTTTTAAGTCTTTGAAACAGCCTTGTGAAGTAGACATTATTTTACAGAAAAAGAAACAGAGGCTCAGAGAATGAAGTACTTACCCTAAGTCATACCACTAACAAATGGCAGAGAAACTAGGATCATTTTAATCAAAAGGTTATGAGGTTTCCATTACAGCACTGATGAATTTTATGAGGTTTCTTATGCCCTTATTAGCAGTAAGGACATAATGGCCTTTAAAACAAAAAAGCTGACTTTGGCACTAAATATGTAGGTTTGAGCCTTCCTTCTGTATCTGCGTCAGTCTTTCTTTCCATGTTAGGTTTAGAAACAATACATAACTGTTATGGCAGGGATTAATATAAATACTTTGTCTCTTCTACAGAATAGGAAGCATTTGACGGCAGGTGCTGTGTGTTATTAACATGTGCACTCCCACAGCAGTTGTGTGGTACCTGGCATCTAATAGTTTATTGAATGAATTAATAAATGAGCATCCACCAAGCTGGTGGAAAAGAAGAAAGAAGAAATTGTGACACTGTTTCCAGGTTCCAATCTGGGGTAATTACTACAGCTACCACTCTGTAATTGTACAATAGTAATATTTTCACAACTCTCAAGTACACTCCTTGAAGCAGACTTAGCTCCTGGAAAGGAGAAAAGCTCTGGTTTTCTGAAATCCCCAATCCCTGCAACGGAACTAACAAAATCACAGACCATAAAGCTCCATTCCCTTCAGAAATACTGATGAGGACTAGGATGAATTTTATGTCTGCATTTGCCAGGAAGAGTTGGCTAAGCAAATGAATAGTGTAAACAAGATTGCAAGAGGAATGATTATTTAACCTATTTAAGAAAACAAACTGTTTTCAGGCATTCTTAAGCACTTCGGAAGTGTTTTATCTGAAAATACAAGTACATTTATATGCAAATAGTTGTTGCATATATAACACTCCATTCTTACCAATTAAGCAAGTTCCTAAAGAACTTCTATTATGCTTTTTAAAGCTTAATTCTAATAACCGTATGTACTTGACAGTAATAAAACTGTATTTCTTTGAAATATTCTGTGACAGAATTTTTAACAATTCAGATGGACCTCCTCTATTAGGAAGCATCAACGAAATTGTGCTCCATAGGACACTTCTACCTGGACCAATTTTCTATCTAGAAATTGCCTCCCTTGTGCAATCTTGTCCCAAATTTCTCCTAACCCAACCTAGAACTCTTCCCACTCTCTATGTCATTCACGACTGTATGTGTATGTGTGTGTGACAGGAGGGAGGAAGGGAGGAATGGAAGGAGGGAGGAGAGAAATGTTGATTGATTTTGATGTTTCCTTTAGAGGGCAAAAATGGATGGTGTAATTTATTTTCCCTTCTAGTAATATTTCTCACTCAAAATGAGCAAATTAAAAAGTTTACTGTGTATGTATAATACATAAAATGAATTCTACGGTCACATAAATGTAGAATTCATTTTATATATTATATATACATATTCATGGTTTACATATAATAAACCCTTTATTGTAGGTTTTTATCAAAAGTGACACACAATATGTGACAATTTGACACTGTTCAAAATTCTATTTGGCCAAACCGGCCAGTACTAGAAAGGTTGACCACCACCCCTGTTCTGGCTGGCTAGCCCTGGTTCGGAGCATCTTTCTGCATTATTTACCCAGAATTATGCTAATTGCTTCCAGTATCATTTATACTCCTGAATCATTGGGAATTTTTAATTCTCTAATGACAACAGATGCATTCTCTAAATTTTTCTCCAATGGCTTGCACCCAGACTACTCAGATAATTGTTCTGAGAAAAACTCAATTCATTAATCCAGATACAAGCTTTAATGCACAAAAATTAAATCTACAATATCTAGTTATTTTGGATGCTTCAAATGGACTTTATTTTGTCTTTCATATATTGAACACTAACTTAGGTTTAGGAGGGGAAGAACTGCTGAATGGGAGAGCTAGTGAATTATATGCTCTCTTGAAATTTAATGACAAGCTTTCATCCCAGAAACATAGGGAGATTCGTGAGGCCTGCAGTTGCATTCCTGCCGCTCAGGGTAATCAATAAAATCTGGGGCAGGTAAGCCAGACAGGATCATTAGGGATTTGTTCCAGATTGTGAATGTTGGACAAACTGGAAGAATGAAGGTCACATCAAAAGTATGAAGATGGAGAGAGTTAGCTGGGTCATAGAAAGACAGCATGTTGTTGTCATAATCCAGGAGGACACCTAGACGCTTCAACTGCGGAGGCACATCCACCAGCATTTCCTTGTTGTTATGTCTCACCACGAAGTTACTATTGCAGCGAGAGAAGACCCATGAGGAGGCATTCTTGCCAATCCATTCATTCTTTGGAGCTGATTTGTAGGCAATACCAATTGCATACCTGGGAGACAGTGGAAATGAGAGAGAAATAAACATTTACAAATGATCTGAGTTGTGCCAGACATCATACAGGATATATAAGAAACAGAATACATGTTTCTTCCTTATTTACATTTAGATGCATAATGCTGATATCACTAGAGCTTTAAAAGCCTAGCAATTAGAGTAATGTGGTCATTTCCAACTCATAGGCCAGTATATTTTCCATGACTTTATTAAAAAGCTGGCAAATTTTTCTAGGAGTGGTTTTCATCAGATACCTTTTAACTTTGATTTACTGGTATTATGGCTATGCTATGGAATTAGATCTCCCAGGAACCTAACGACAGGTGAGAGAAGAGAAAAGAAAAATGGGATCCACTCACCATGTTGAGGAACCCATGACCACCTCCCAGTAGTGGCAGCCACTGTCAATGAATATATTTCCTGCTGCCCCATAGCACCCTGTGCCACTGAACCTCTCTGGGGTATGGCTCTTTTTCAGAGAGCTTTCATCCTTCTCCATCTGTAATCCATCATTGGAGATCTTCAACTTCCTATGAGTCATTTTGGGATCCAATTTAAAGGGCTGGCCTGAAAAAAAGTAGAAAAGAGAAAAAAGCATAATAAAATATTTAAAAATTTTACCTTTGTCCTCCAGGACCACCACTACCAGGGGGCCCAGATTGTGAATGCTGAACAAAAGGGGAGTCGCAATATGATGATCATTCTTGGGTCAGTGCAAGCTGGCTGCTGTTTAGATCATATTAAGAAAGCAGGCCAGAAGCCAGAGTTTTCAATAAAATAAGAATAAAGGTCAATCTCCCATAAAACGACCTTCGTGAAGGCATTTATTTTACCACTGTAGGAAAAAAATGGGGATTTCTCCTAAGAGCATTTTGTTGGAAGTCATATTCTAAGCATATGGGAGCTAACAAACTATCCCTCGTCATATATTATCAAACTAAAAATGAGCTTTGCTTTATTTCAGTGGGTGGTTTTGGATTTGGATAAATTTTAAAGGAAGGAGTGTTACAATGTTTGAGGTGAGGGGGACTGATAAGGTATTGGTGCTTGATGCCAGAGCAAAAAAACCCCTGAGAGCTCAGCAACAGGACAGTTTTTTGCCCTCTTACAATAGGGATGCAAGCAAAATATAATTGGGCAACTTTGTTAGAACGACTATCGTATGATCAATGATCAGAGAAAACATTTTTTGTGTATGATCATTCGCAACAGAGAACTCCTTATCACTGTAGGGCAAAAGCATTATTGCCAGGGGGCCAGTTACTGGGTATGGGAGGAGCTTTATTATGCAAAATGCTTCTGTGACAGACACTGTTGGCTAACACGACATGCATTTTCAACTTTTTCTGTTACCCACTTTCACTATAGAGGCTGGAAAAGCTAAATACTCAATTTCCCAGCCTCCCTTGCTGCTAGGGGTGGCTAATAAGATGGAAGCAGAAGTCAGAGTGGAGGAAACTTCTGGGAAGGTTTCTGTTTTTCTGATAAAAGGGATAGCCATCATATGTACCCACCCTTTCCTCCTTCTTCCTATTTTGAGAGGAAAGATAACATCTGAAGGTTACAGCAGCTGTTTTGCAACCATGTGGCAATAAGCCAATGCACAAAGAGAGAAGGAGCCTGAGTCTTTCATGACATCACAGAGCGGCTGCACCAGCCCTGAACTGCCTACCTTCAAACTTCTCGCTATGTAACAGAGAGAAAAAAATATACTATTCACTTCAGCTACTAACAGTGCTATTTGTTACGCTAAGTTAGTTGTGCTTTCTGTTATTTTAAGTCAAAAGCATTCCTAACAGAATGGCTTCTCTGCAGTAGGATTCTAATAGATCATCACAAATCATGCTCTTTTACTCAATTGTGTCCCAAATATGGGGGATGGGGGATTAGAGTGCAGAGAAAAACTCTTCACTAATATCTTCCCAAGCTGCCAGCTATTTTATGTATATCTCTGTGTCCACAAATCTCCCATGGGCACCAACAAACCCCTTGCCCAAAGCACAAACGACAATAGCAAAACTCCCCTACCCAGTGCCATTGCTCTCATGCACTGCAATGGTGCCTGATCAGGCTAAATGTACTCCCTGACGTGGGGAGGAAAACTGATCTTCCCTTTCAAAATTACCACAACGTACTGTTTGTTTTTAGTCTGGTAGGTTCACTGTTCCGGCTGCCTGCTTGGTTTATGGCTTTAACAATGAAGATGTAGCGTGTCCCGCTCTGGAGTCCATGCACCGTGTAATGGTTCTGTTTAATGTTGGGCACAATCATCCAGCTATCCACTGAATTATACAGGCCTGTAAAGTGGGGAAAGACAAGGACTTTAACTAGCAGGTAAGAGAGATAGGGTGAAAAACACACTGAAAATTCATCATAACCCCTCACCCCAAAAAAAGAAGTGAATTCATTTTGTCTTCTTTTGAGTCTTGGAACACATAATGAGATGAACCAGGGCTTATGATTCCACTATTTCTTTTCTCCCACAGAGCTAGATTTGTGCCAGGCTCCTTGCTTCTGGCAATCGAGCACAACTACTAGCAAAAGTTAGGTTACTTCAATTTTCTACTAAATAACAGGAATGGCCACTATACAAAGTCACAGAATCATCGCTCTTATGGAATCTCTAGATCTTTACCCCAAACGTCCACTTTTCTGAGAGCCGAGTGTGGTCTTGTATGGATGGAGCAGTCCTGTGCAGAGCACAGAAACATGGAAACTCGAGCTGAAAGAATACCTAGACAGCATGTTTCCCTCATTTTACAAATAGGAAACTAGGATTGAGAGAAGAAAAGTTACTTGACCAAGGCCACAGATAATTGGTGATGGTGCTAAGAGTATAACCCTGGTATTTTTAAAATCTTAGCCCAGTGTTATCTCTACTATATCATAATTCATGGGGTGAATGACAATGCTTCTTTGTCTCTGCAAAGAAGTGAGGTTTCCAGGGGTTATGATTACACTCTCCCACCTCATCCTCACCCTTACTTCCCAAACTAGCTGGGCTCCAAAGTCTCATAGGGAAGCCAAGGAGATGACATGATAACCAAAGCAAGATATCATCTCCTTACTCTGACACTACACATTTTTACCCCTTCCTGGCTTTAATTCTCATATTCATTTGGGATTGAGTGGTCCAGTAACACATTGTTGCCTGGAATCTTCTTCCCTTCCTAGTAGGGAAAGGGATCAGAGATCTAGGCTTCTGCTTTTGAAAGTCTTTAGACTATAAACATTGACTAAAACAGGAGAAATGTACATAATTAAAAACATGTATTTGGCTCGCTTTCAGTAAAAGAGGGACCAGCATTCTACTCTGTGGATTATCTAGACTTCTCTCTCCTATTACCTGCTTTACAGTCAGTTTACCACTTTTTAGCCACAGTTCTACTAAAGGGTGGAAAGGAAAGGGCAAGGAAAATGAGCGGTGAATTTAGTCACTTCTATGCAGCTGTAGTAAAGGATTTAGTGAGGCTGAAGATTGAAAATAATAAGTCATGACTGTTTTGCAAGAGATCTGACCAAAAAAGTTTTATAATTAATTTGAGAGGAGTTTGAAAATCCTAAATTACAACTAGAAAAATAAACATAATGGAGGACAGATGTGCTATAGAAAGAAGAGGAAGAATTGGTGGAGATGCCCAGTGATTCGTATGAAAAGATAATAAGGCAGGGCCAGGATCGATATCTGAGGCCTTGCCTATCTATGTATCAATGCGTTGTATGAGACATAAGCTGCACATGAAACTTTAATATGAAGAGGACAGTATATGATCTTCGAGATACACTTCTAACAATACAAAAACAAACTTCACAATGAAATACTATGCAGCTGTGAAAAAACAATGAGGGAGATCTCTATGAACTGATGTAGAGTGATTTTCAGGAAATATTTTCAACTGAAAATAATAAATTGCATAAGAGCATATATAGTATGCTACTTTTATTGAGAGAAAGAAAGGCAAATAAGAAAACATACATATATTTGTTTGGATTTATAAAGAAACAACAACAACAACAGGAAGGATAAACCAGAAAATAATGAAGTTGGCTAACTACAAGGCACAGGGTTGGGGAAACAGGATTAAAAGGATATGGGAAGGAATGACACTTCTCTGAGTATACTTTTTATATAGTTTTCCTTTTGGGGAACATGTTGTTTTACAAATTCAAAAAAAAATAAAATTAAATCCATAAAGATGGAAAGGTGTGGACTAAAATTGAAGGCAAACAGAACAAATGAGCCAAATTGCACTTCAAATGAATAACATAACCACACCAAAGCAGCGGGGATGGGGGGAGAACTGCAAACAAATCCTAAAGTATTGTTAGCAGGTTTGTTGTTGTAGTGGTATGGGAAAAGCAATTCTGACACTATTATACTTTGTAATAGATATATTACAGGATTGAGCAAATAAGTACATGCGTTGAGACTGTTGGGAGCCAGGGTTCATACTGTGGAAGAAGGAATATACAAATATGGAATGGGGGAAGGCAAGAAAGAACCTGTGGGAATGGACTGGAATTAGAGATATTGATGTGAACTTATGATCCCTAAAACATGCAAATGTTTGTGTATGTGCACATGTGTAAAGTATGTATGCTTGTATATTATATGTGTGCTCATGTATACATGTGGATGTTTATTCTCCCACTAAAAGGAACCAGGGCTCCTTGGAAAAATGGCTGATTTCAAGGCTGGGACAGGATATGGTCAAAATGAGCCCAGAACATTTCCTTATGCCAAAAAGTAAGGAAGTGCTTAAAAAATGATGAAAAAATATCATAAAGACCCAGGAGTGACCTTGAAAGGCTCACGCTGGCTAAATCTGGATGATTTGAGCACCAAAACAAGTAAGGGAGGTAAAAAATTAAAAGAGAATGCATCAGTCCATACTTATAAATAAATAAACAAACAGGGGAAAGGGGGAACAGAGCTCTTGCTTATAGTAGAATGCCAAGTGCCAACTTGTAAATGTGGGAGAGAGTACCCAGCTGGAAAATCATCATTTTGCAATCATCATGGTAAAGGCTGAATCAGGCAAGAATCATCAACTGATGCTAAAAGAGGGGTGAGGGAGGTGAGATGGGTTTGATGAGGAAGCAGAATATTGTCATGGTCTTAAAGTATCACCACACTGATTGTTTATTAGTGGCAAAAGAAAAAGCAGTAACTACGTAGGGAAGAAATCAGACCACATCTTAACTAGGTGATCAAAATTAGTATCACCAATGAAGGGCAGGCAAGTGGACATCATATGTGTCCAGATATAATACCCTAAGAAAGGACTGTACTGAATATAATCATGAGGAAACATCAGATAAACCTAAAATAAGGAAGAATATAATAAAGTATAATAAAAAAGGGTACTTTTAAAAATGTCAATGCCATTAAAGACCAAGAAGGGCTGAGGAAGTTTTCAGATTAAAGGAGGCTAAGGAGATATGACAATTAAATGTAATACCTGGGCCTACCTAGACCATAAAGGATAATATAAGGTTCTTCATATGTTACAAAGAATGTTATTGGGTCAGTTGTCAAAAATTGGAATGTGAATGGTGGTTTAGGTAAAAGTATTGAATCAATTAATGTTGATAACTGTACTGTGGTTATGTAAGATAATTTCCTTATTCTTAGGAGACATACACTGAAGAATTCAGAGGTAAAAGGCCATGATGTACACAATCTACTGTCAAATGGTTCCCCCTGAAAACAGAGACAGAGAATGTTGGCAAATGATAAATGAAATGGGACAAGATATTAAAATAGGCAAATCTGGGCAAAGAGTATAGGGGTGTTCTTTGTGCTAGTCTTGCAACTCTGCTATAATTTTGAAATTACTTCTAAATTTAAAAGGGTAAATATATGATCCTCTGGGTATCAGTGAGACTTGCTAAGATGGGACTTATGATTGAATTATGATAATGGAAGTATACCTCTTGTTCAGAAGGGAAAGATCAAAATATGGAAATCCAAGAACCTGAGTATAAATGTGTGGTGGAGAGAATTTACATGAGAATGAAAAGGAGGGGAAATTAAAGAAGTTATATCTTTGTGGCAGTATGTCATAGACTGCCTGGCCAGACAGAGGTTATGGCCAATGTTTTTGTAATGCGAAACACAAAATTCAAACAGAATTAAGTTAATACAGTAATCAGAAGACAAATACCCATCTATTGGAATTCTCATTCAGCTAACAGCATCATCTGAAACATTATTGGTTGTAATCATTTCAATCTTAAAAGAGGTGGAAGAAAGTTAAAAATGAAGGAAGAAAGTTGATAAATAGAGGGGGAACACTACTCTCCCAGACTTAATCTCAACCAACGAGGACGACATTTCTGGATAAAGAAAATGGGAAAAAACCTGAAGGGAAAGTAGCTCTCAGAACTGAGGTTAAGTCAACAGTGGCAGGCCAGATGGGTTGGTAAAACCGGGACCTTGAATCTTCATAAATATTATTCCTAGTCAAATAGTTTCCCATAAACATCCAAAATTTTGCTTCAGGGCTCTGCCCTTATCCCTGTCCTACTGAACTTTTCTATCAATGGCTGAAGGAAGACATAGAAGGCAGACTTCAAGGGAAAGCAAATGTATTTGAAGGTAGAATCTGGATCCCAAAGGGTTTTGGCACGCTGGAATAAGGAGTCAAAGTCACTCAAAGTATTGTGTTTCAGTTTAGACAATCATAAAAGAACAGGATTTGGAATTCATAGAAAATTCAGTTGATTATATGCTCAGTAAACAGTCAGAAGTCGATGTGGCTGCTGAAAAAAAGGTACAGGGCAAGGGAGCATCAGCTAATGTACAAGAGAAATAAATAATACAGCTATCCTCTGCAGTGATAAGTCCACTTTTTGAATAATGTATTCACTTTTTTGACAGGACATTTTATAAAGCACTTTGTGCCCATAAAAAGGATACCAGGATGGTAAAGGATCTTAAAACCATGTCGTATGGGGAGCAACTGAAAGAACTGAGGATGTCTAGCCTGGAAAAGAGAAACTTTAGAAGGGTCATATGAGCTACCTAAAATTATCTGAAGAACTACTGTGTGAAAGATGGATTAGGTTTCTTAGTGAGCCACTGGTGGCTATGGTTTAATTCAAGGAGCATTAAATTTGAAGTCTGACAGGCTTGGGTTCCAATCTTAATTTCATCATTTTATAGCTCTGTGACCTTGGGCAACTCACTTAACTTGAGCCTCTGTGTCTTCATCTATAAAACAGAGTTAATATTACCTATTTCATAAGGCGAAGTAAGAACTCATGGGGACTAAATGAGATAATGAATGCGGGAGCATTTGTAAATGTCAAAGCATAATACACATGTAAATTATTAATTCATTATTATTTACTAAGAGGAAGAGTCACACCTCTTATAAGAAAATACTGGCAATTATTTATAGCTACACAGCAATCGAAAGGGCTGTTTTGTTAGAAGTGAGCTCCTTCCTCATCACTGGAAATGTTCAAGCTCAGACAGGACTATCATCTACAGAGTGTCTGACAGATGGGAAGAAAATTAGACTAGATGACTTCTAAGGTCCACTAATTCTAAGATGCTATGATCCTATCACTATAAAGAATTATCCTCTAAGCTTTTCTTTACAAGGGACTATATAGCCTTGAAAACAAAGGTGACAACCTTTTGATCTTATAGTCACTTCTCAGACTTGTTCTCAACTCCTGGGAGATTGTTCTCATCATATCAGGAATAAGAAGCACAGTTGTTGGCTCTAAGACTTTCCAGAGTAGGAGAGACAAGTCTGTCAGTGAAACCTTAGAGTTTGTGATGTCACAACCTGAAGAAACACCCAGGAACATAGCTACATGGGCCAAGTGGCTTAGGTTGGAGCTGCATGAGGCAAGTGTTTTTTAGAGTTTGACCTCCAAATGTCCTTTTATCTCCCCACCCCACCATTTTCACAAACAGAAGTCTGCCCCAGAATTGTCACAAAACAGGAAAAGGAAGCCTATCAGGAGGGTTTAGTTGGAAAAACTCCTCTTGTGCCAACTTGTGAAGTCAGACACAAAGGACAAACACAAAGGTAACAGAAATTCTAATTTGTAGTTATGCAGATGCAACCTTAGGGTGGGAATCCGTTCCTGTCTCGAATCCAGCTTTAATTCTGCTTTTGTTTCCATTTCCCCCCAGCATATCAAGGGAAACTTTCAGCTCAATACCCTCTTGACTGGCAATCAATGAATGAAGTTCAATCCCTACTCTACTTTGTCTTGCTCCAATTCACCAGAAGGTGAAACCATAACACGTGAGCCAAACAACTGCTTTGTTAACCGCTTTCATTTTGTGGACCACTGACATGTTTTTATATTTAGTATTATTCTTGGTGGAAAGAGAGAAGGAGTAAAGGGAAGATTGACAGAGGCAGGAAACTTGTCACCATATTCACTGATCAAATAGGTATGATAAAGTCTTTGAACATAATATATTTTACCATGATAACGAGTGGAAGAAGAGTCAAGGAGAGAGATAGATGTTCACACACACAGAACCAGCAATGATGAACAAATACTGAGCTATGCTCTCCTTGGGAGAGTGGAGTGACATGGATTAATTGAGGAAAGGCTAAGGATTACATATATAAATGGGAGTGGCCCCAGTGACTGCCCAAAAAGGGAATACACAACTACTTTGTCACCCATCAGTAAGGTCTTTGCAATGCCCTGGGGAGCTTACACTGTCTATGAAACACTATACTAAACAACCTAACATGTCTTACAAACACTTGCCTCGTGGCGCCCCGGCCAATCTTGAGCAGCTTACTGCTTCCTTACATTTCCTTATCTCTGGCCACAGGCCCCAACTACACCATGACTTACTGATGAAGTTAGCCTGGCCAGTGAATATGGTGTACTGAAGCTCATAGGAGCTGATGCTGAACTCATCGTCAGAGATCCAGTGGACTGTAATGGTGTCATGGGAGGCAGTACAGAGTTCCTCTCGGATAGATGGTGGGTTTGGGGCTGTAAGGAAAGGTGGAAAAGAAGGTAAGGAAAGCAAAATCTCTCTTATGGAATTTTACAATCGTTATTCTTCCTGCCTAAACCAACATCTCTTGGAGAAGAGGTTTTCTTAATAGATAAGCTTTAGACTACATGAACCATACAGCCTGAAGCAAAATGCTGAGACCTCCAGCTCCCCAAAACCACTTTTGCTATGATAAAGATATTTTAGGCAATGATATAAGCCTACATTATTGTGATGGTTGCCTCAGTTGTCCAGTCTGCCTATATAAGCACTTATGTAGATACCAGAGCAAAGTGGTCATATCGTTTTCTTAATACATGGCCCTCAACCTATTACATTTTATTTCAAAATAAGTTTTATTATATATTTTTGGCAGTGTAGTCAAGCGCAAATTAATATGAGTTCCCTCATCTGTAAATAGGGATGATTTATTTTAAGGATTAATGATACGACATTAATATACAATGTCTGGCATAAAGTAGATATTTAATAAATGACATCTATGTTAATATATTAACAAAAACAGCTACAAACAGAAACATTATAGCCATGATTCTAATTTAAAAGACATAAAAGTTAGTGTGTGGATATTTTTCTCATGAAATGATCATTCAATAATCCTGAAGGTAGCCAGCATTTCTTAATAGGCTGGTCGCATCCTTCATTTTCTAAAATTGTCTGCAAGCCAGTTATTTCTCACACTTTTCTTCCTGATCTAATGATTCCTAAGTTTTCTTAAAACCATTTCAGTAGTACCTGTCCCCATGTGGAACATTCTCTAACATTCCCTAATTGCCACCTGAGTTCTGCCCTCTTAACAAGCAACAATATATTACTGATAGACTCATAAAGAGTAATCCACTGGCAATTTCTTGTGTTTTATCCTTAAGTATGGATTGTGTACCCATTCTGATCCCAGAAATATTTAACAAACCATCTTTCTTTTGTTATATGAATTAAAATCTATTCTATCTAAAAAGATACATGCATCACTTTAAAGACTATAAAAACATTTTCATTGTAAATATTATCCTTTTCAGATTATTTTTAAGTAAAAGCACACCAAAAGAAAAAAATGAAAATGGGAAGGAAAGCACAGTCTTTTCACACCTGTTAAATAATCTAGCCCCTCCAGCAGTTTCTTTTCTCTTGAAAAATCTAAAGCAAAGTTTTCAAAGGCATCATTAAAATTGATGTCTGGAATCAGAACTTGAGAAGATGCAGTTGCCATAGCAACCCTGAAACAGAGAGAAAAGTACATCAATATACATCAACATAGGTTTGCAACCTTCATCCAGTGTTTGATTTCTGGTTTAACAAGGTGAAAATAAATGACTTGTAAGGTTTGATTCATTAAGTGAAAATATTGTATCTGTGCTTTTCCAATGGAAACCATTTAAATTTTAATCATCAGGAACCAATTAAGAGTTATACCACATTTATTCACATATGTTCACCCCTCAAACACACTCCTCCATCCTGTCTTAATTTTGAGAAGTAAATACAGGATTTTTTCCCCTCTGCATCATTTTCCATCTGGCAGGCAGCATCAAAACTAGCCCTCTGAAGGCTTTGTAAGAACAGTTTGAAAGACTTTTTTTCTCCCTCTCTATGTTTTTATGCTAATAAACAAGCCAGCATGCTAGGTTAACACCTTCCCCCAAATAATCCTTTATTTGATTTTTTTATAATATTAATATTTAATTTTATTATCCTCTAATTGTACAATGATGATAGTTTTGTCTCCCCAACTAATTCTAGGAGTCTCAAGAGCAGAGTTCATATTTTGTATCTCTTACATATTCCACAGTCCCTAACACAGTGTTGGACACATAATGAAAACATAATTGTTGAATGACTAACTGATGACTAACAACAACACGACTGCTAGCATTTATTGAGTGCTTAGTATATGTAAGGCACTGTGCATGCTCTTTGCATACATTATCTAATTTATTCCTTACCATAACCCTGTATAGCAGATGTTATTTCCATTTTGCAAATGAGAAAGTTGACACATCGAAAAGATAAGTAACTTACCCAAGATCACACAACCAATAAGGGTCAGAAATATAACTGAACCCATGTCCACCTGAGTCTAAACTCAATACCATTAACCATTTAGATTGTTCTTTAAAAAAAAAAAAGAGGCATATTTTACATACTTCAACGATTCTTAACCATGGTTACACATCAGAATTATCTGGGGGAACTTTTATCAAAGTATACATGTTTAAGTCCTGGACCAGATCTTCTGAATCAGAGCCAATGAAAATCCTTGAGCATGCAAATGACAGGGTGGAAAGAAACAGATACATGGCAACAATATGTAGGTTACAGTGGAAAAAGCATTGAATGCAAGAAGACCAGAGAGGAAACTTTTACGGTAAACTAGTTGTAGGGGATGAGGAGTTGAACAAATACATGCATGTCTACCCTGCTACACATCAACCAACAATATCTGTTGGCTGTTTCTGAAAATAGAAATATTTCAGGAATGAACTACAGGCCAAATGAAAGACTTAACTCAGTACAATCCCAAGTCTCACATTGAGTAATAGCCAGTCTTCCAGGATTTGGTGAGCAAGGAGACAACAACCTCTTTAGGGAAGAGTTAACCCATAAAATTAGCTCATGACATTTCTTCCCGACCTCTCCAATCTTCTTTCTTTCTTCCATCCATCTATCCAATATTTATTAAGCACAACTAATGTGTGAGGCACTGTGCTAAGCGCTGAAGATACATACGAGAACAAGCTTGTTGTGGTCCTTGCCCTCAAGAACTCACACATTGTGAAGGAGAAAGACATTAGATAGGCAATAGAAGTGCTACTACAAAGGGAGTAAAGCATACACAGGAGTCATCTGCAGGGACTCCGGAACTAGGGAAATCTCCCTAGAAGAAGTTAATTTTAAGCAGTTACCTACCTACATGATGAGCGGGAGTTAGCTAAGCAAAGACTATGTAGAAGGGTTTGTGTTCTCTCTTGCCTGAAGGCTGGAGAATGGGGCAAAGTCATGCAGGACCTTGTAGGCCATGTCACAAACTTTGAATTCTATCCTAAGTACAGGAACAGTGGGAGCCACTACGCATTTTAGGCAGACGAGTGATATACTCAAATTCATGTTTCAACAAGAGTACTATGGTTTCAGCGGATGGGCTGGAAAGGGCAAAAATTAGAGGCAGGCAGGCCAAAGTTTAAGGTGTTAGGAAGGAGCAGAAAGTAAAGTGGTGACAGGAGTATAGACAAATAAAACAGAAAGTTAATTCACGAACTAAATTAAAATTAAAAAAGAAATTAAAAGTCCAACTACATGAGAAATTGAAGAAATTTAAGTTGAAACGCAATAGCATTTAGATTACAAATGACAATATAAGAGCTTTTTATACTTATATTCAATAATGTCTACATTTTTGTTTTAGGATTGAAATTAATACACATTCTAGAGGCCAATTTAGCACTAAATATCAAAATAGTTTGAAATGTAAATATTCTTTGCTACCACGGTTCTACTTCATAATATTTTTATTAGGGAAATAATTGAGACATATGCAAAGATATCACGCCAAGGCCACTCAGCACACCACATGTAACCTAATGGTCTAGCAAAGGAGACCTAGCTAAGTAATGTATTACACATCAAAAGATGAAATATCATGAAGCCACTGGAAATCAGGTTTTATAATAGTATCTAGTAACGTGGAGAAACGTTTGTGATATATTAAGTTTAAAATGTACGATATAATATAGTATATACAGAATGGCCTTATGTTCGTGAAATATATAAATATAAATATTGGGATACTATATTCCCAAATGTTAACAGTGGCTGAAAGGTTAAAAATGAATTAAAAGTGACATTGTGCCGTGTGTGTGTGTGTGTGTGTGTGTGCGTGTTTCTGTATTTAGGCAAAACACAATATTAGCTATTTTGTTGTAGTCTGTTAAGGCCTTGATCTCTATTAGGGATAATATAATAAGTGTTATTTACAAAGGGGAGAGGATACCCCTCCCAGCTAAAATCTCATTTTAACTGAAGTCATAGTGCCTTAACACAATATAATGAATAATGATGGGGAGGAATTTCAGACTCTGTGAGAGACCAGTGAGAAAGACAATTAAGTTGGATAGATGACTCTCAAGTCATACCACATAGATAGCCATCTATTCCACCTACACCTCAGTCTATACCTCAGCCTGCAAAAAGATTCAGATAGAGAGCAAGGAATCATCAGGTAGTTGAAGCCCTAGGAACTAATGAGTTTGCAACAAGGAGAATGTGCAGTGTGAGAAGAGAATAGCCTAAGACAGAATCACAAAGAATAGCATTAAAGGAATAGGTTAAGGAAGAGTTGTTCACAAAGGCAAAAAAAAAAAAAAAAAACTGGATAGGAAGAAAACCAGGAGTGTTCATGGAAGCTAAGGGCAGAGACATTTAGAGTAAAAATGGTCAGCAGGGACAAATGCTACTGAGAGATCAAATAAGATGAAACGGTAACATGAAACAAAGGAGTGTCTGTTATATTTGGCTGCAAGATATTCATTTGGTGACCTTGAAAAGAACATTTGCAATGGTGTGGTAGTGGGAGAAAACATTTCTGAGGAGGGTTGAAGAGTGGGGAGGATTAAATACAATGCTTTAAATACATGTTTTATCTTTGCTTTCATGAAATTCCACTGAAATGACAGTCCAAGAATGAAATGTCATAAACCCACAAAGACAAAGAGAATGGAAAAGAGATGCCAACAAGTAAGAGATTGTCAACAAATGTTTGGAAGCTAGAAAGGGATGGATGTGTGGTAACCAACAACAGACCAGAGAAAGCTGGATCAGGAAGCCAACAACATCACGCTGATTTAGTGCCACAGAAAGTTGAAAGTTTGCACGAGGAACAGTTAGATCCCTGGACCCACTAAACCAGAGACTGCCCTTCCCTCATCCTGGCAGGAGATGTGAGGTTTAGTTTCTGCTGAGCTTTGACATTATACTAAAAGCAGTCTTCAAACTCTCAGCTCCCTTTCCCTGCCTGGCTTCCAGAATGCTGGCAGACAGGCTTATACCCTCCACCACCACCACCACCACCAGCACCCCTTCCCCGACAAAAAGCAGGAGGTTGGAGGATTCCTTCCAAAGGAAAATGACCCAAGAGAAAACACCTACAGAAATGACACTTGGGGTCCTTCAATAAAAAGCTGGCATTCTGCCTTTGAATCCTATAGCAAAGGTCACCAAGCAAAGTTCACCACTCAGAGCTCCCAGTCATCTTTTAGTCTTATATTTAAACAAACAGTGAAAAGTTTACCAGATATTTATTAAAAGACAGCAACTGAAACAAACTAACAGAGAAAAGGAAGTTGAAGGAAACCAAGACAACGCAGGGTTTAGAAGAAAACTTTTAAAGTGATAATACTCTCAGGAAGAAAAACAAATAGTTTGTATCCACAAAGCAAAAACATAAAGCTAAAAAAAGAAACAAAGGTCAAGAATGAACTCTTGTAAATAAAAAATATGAATGCTGAAATTAAAACACCAGTAGAAGGACTGAACAAAAAATTAAGGAAATATATAGTAAAATGAGAAAACAAAGTCATGAAAAATAGAAAACAAAAGATTTTTTAAATTAGAGGGAAAATCTGGGATGTCCAATATTTTACTAATTAGAGTCCCAAAAAGAGAGAAGGGAGAAGATAAAGGGGAGGAAATTATTAGTGAATAATACAAGAAAATTTCCCAGAACTATAAGTCACTAGTTTTCAGATTGGAAAGGCTCACTGCCCAACATGGATAAATGATAAAAGACCCACGACCAAGGCAAATCTTGATGAAATTTCAGAAAAACAGGGTTAACAATAAGATCTTAAAAGCTTCTAGATTTTAGTGGCTATTACCAAAAAGATGAAAGAGGGCCAGGTGCGGTGGCTCACGCCTGTAATCCTAGCGCTCTGGGAGGCCAAGGCAGGAGGATCGTTTGAGCTCAGGAGTTTGAGACCAGCCTGAGCAAGAGTAAGAACCTGTCTCTACTAAAAATAGAAAGAAATTGGCTGGACAACTAAAAATATATAGTAAAAATTAGCCAGATGTGGTGGCACATGCCTGTAGTCCCAGCTACTCGGGAGGCTGAGACAGGAGGATCGCTTAAGCCCAGGAGTGTGAGGTTGCTGTGAGCTAGGCTGACGCCACGGCACTCTTACCCGGGCAACAGAGTGAGATTCTGTCTCAAAAAAAAAGATGAAAGATACCAAGTGTTGTCAAGGATGTACAGAAAGGGGAACCCTTGTATACTGTTGGTGGGAATGTAAATTAGTATAGCCATTACGGCAAATGGTATGGGGGTTCCTCACAAAACTAAAAATAGAACTACCATATATGATCCAGCAATCCCACTTCTCAGTATAAACCCAAAGGAATTGAAATCAATTTGCTGAGGAGATATCTGCACTTCCATGTTCACTTCAGCACTATTCACAATAGCCAAGATCAACCTAAGCATCCATCGACGGACGAATGAATAAATAAAATGTACACAAACACAATGGAATACTACTCAGCCTTAAAAAGGAAGGAAATCTTGTCATTCACAACAGCATGAATGAACCTGCAGGACATGATGCTAAGTGAAATAAGCCAGGCACGGAAAGACAAATACCACATGATCTCACTTATATGTGGAATCTAAAAGTCAAACTCACAGAAGTAGAGAATGGAATGGTGGTTACCAGAGAGGCTGGTGGAGGGGGAAAGGGAAACGGAGATTTTTTTTTTTTTTGAGACAGAGTCTCGCTCTGTTGCCCGGGTAGGAGTGCCGTAGCGTCAGCCTAGCTCACAGCAACCTCGAACTTCTGGGCTCAAGCGATCCTTCTGCCTCAGCCTCCCGAGTAGCTGGGACTATAGGTATGCGTGCACCATGCCCAGCTAATGTTTTCTATATATTTTCAGTTGTCCAGATAATTTCTTTCCATTTTTAGTAGAGACGGGGGTCTCTCTCTTGCTCAGGCTGGTCTCGAACTCCTGACCTCGAGCAATCCTCCCGCCTCAGCCTCCCAGAGTGCTAGGATTACAGGTGTGAGCTACCACGCCCAGCCAGAAATGGAGAATTATTGGTTAAAGAGTATAAAATTTCAGTTAGACAGGAAGAATAAGTTTCTGAGATCTATTATTTTGCAGCAAGGTGACTATACTCAATAATAATATATTGTATATTTCCAAATAGCTAAGAGAGTAAATTTCAAATGTCTCACCACAAAAAAATGTTAAGTGAGCTAATGGATATGTTAATTTGCTTGATTTAATCATTCCACATTGTATGCATATAGCAAAACATCACAGTGTACCCCATTAATGTATACAATTATGATCTGTCAATTTAAAATAATGCTAATAATTTTTAAAAGATTCTCGATTTTAAAATATAGGTCATACTCAAAAGATCAGTAATCAAAATGGCAGTGAACTTCTCAACACAACACTGGAATCAGGAGACAATGGAGCCATGCCTTCAAAATTATAAGGGAAATTTATTTCTAACCCATCAAGTATGAAAATTAATTGAAAATATTTTTAGACAAAAAGTTCTCGAAAATTTACTCCCTATGTACTCTCTCTTAAGAAACTATGAGAGAATTTGTTCAAAAAAAATTAAGGGAGTAAAATGGTATAGGAAGGGGAAATCCAGGCAGAGCCTGATGAATTCCCTAAAATTAAAGCGACAGAGCTGAGAATCCAGGGAGACTAGGTTGGCTGGAGTCCACTAGGGCAGCGAGGAAAAAGCTTCAGAGAGAATTCTAGAGACCTTGAGAGGGTTTCCCCTCTGAAGGGGAAAGTTCAACAGAATACTGATCAACATAGGCATGTGAGGAAACTACTCAATGCTGCAGAAAGAGCTACCCAAAAAGATTAGAGGGAACATTCCCTGGGAACAATATAGGGAGGGAACAATATAGGACCAGGAATAGTGTCTGTTCCTACCAGCTAAACTGAAAAATCTCATGATTCATGGGACATTGGATAAAGTACTCAGAAGGATTTTGCGTCAGTAGTGAGAAAAAATTGTCTCTAGACTAAACACTGCTCTGATCCCACCTAACAAATCTTAAAAGCAAGACTTGAAAAGATCAAGCTATTTTCAAGTAACTTAACTGTGTCCCAGAACAAAGCTTAAGAATATTTACAGGAACATAAAAATATACAGCACTTAAGACGAAATTCACAAAGTCTGGCATCCAATCAAAAATTACCAGATATGCAAAGAATCTAGAAAATACATAATGAGGAGAAAAAGCAACCAATCAAAACAGATCCGGATCTGACACCGGTGTTAGAATTAGCAGGTAAGGACATTAAAACAGTTACTGTAACTGTATTCCATTTGTTCAAAAAACTAGAGGAAAGGTTGACTATCTTAAGAAGAGATATGGAAGGTATAAAAAAAGACTCAAACTTCTAGAGATGAAAACTATAATATCTGAGATGAAAAATACACTGGAGGGGTTAACGGCAGATTAGGCATCATAGAAGAAAAGGTTAGTGAACTTAAAGACATATCAATATAAACTATCCAAAATGAAACATCCAGAGAAAAAAGCACTCCAAAAAAATACAGCATCAGTGAGCTATAGGACAATTTCAAGCAGTCTAATATACATGTAATTAGAGTCCCCAGTAGAGAGGAAGGAGGTGGTATAAAAAATATTTGAAGAAATAATGAATGAAAAAGTTTCCAAATTTGCAGAAGTCAATGGTAATGTCTAAAATTAAAAAAAAATTGAAAACAGCAATGTAAGGATGATATTTAAAAACATAAAGGTCATGCCAATAGAAACACCTAATAGAGTTGAAATTGCTTGGCTTTGTTGTAAAAGTGTATACTATGGCAGTAGAC
The DNA here is from genome assembly GCA_963574695.1 of Propithecus perrieri. NCBI lineage: Eukaryota > Metazoa > Chordata > Mammalia > Primates > Indriidae > Propithecus > Propithecus perrieri. The sequence goes on along the minus strand of CAUYRB010025158.1, from coordinate 8,595 downwards.
TCCCTAGATTTGAATCCTGCCTCTGCCCCTTACTAGTGGGATTTCATAGGCAAGTCACTTAACCTCTCTGAGCATTGTTCTTTCATTTGTAAAATGGGGATAATAATAGTGTCTACCTCATAAGGATTTTGTGAGAATTAAATGAGTTAATACTTATCAAGGCTTAGAATAATCCTCAGTGCAAAGTAAGTGCTCAGTATTATTAATGTTATTATCAGAGAGCAGAAATAGAGGATGAAGAGATTGGCATTTGTTGCAATATGACTTGTAGCAATATTTTACTTTCTATGTTCAGGGTATCCCTTTGATATAAATAAATTTTAAATACTTAAGAGCAAATTAGGGGTGAGGAAATGGAAAGTCTTTCAAGAGAAGTTTTCTCTGAAGGAAAGGAAAGGGATAGGGTGATAGCTACAGGGGGTATAAAGTAAAAAAAAAGTTGTAGATTTTTGTTTTGTTTTGAGGTAGTAGAGAAATAAGTTGGTTTAAAAATGGAAGTGAAGTCAACTATAGAGGGGGAGAAACTGAAGCTATGGGAAAAGAAGGGCATGTGACCAAAGCACAAATGAAGGGACATCTTTTCCATTATATAACCAGAAGAAAAGAGGAAGTAATGGATGTGAATGTATATATGTCCAGCAGTTTGATATGAGAAGTTGAGATATTTATCATTCACACCTACTGTTCTTCATAAAACGAGAGGGCATTTGCTGAGCATAAGCAGGAAGGTGGCAGGGTTGGAATTCTGAGAGGTAAGTACAAAAGATTTGAAATATCCATTATAGAGAACAAGTCAAAAAGAAAGCTGACCAAAGCAACACAGAAGGATTTCAGGTCAGTATTGAGGGCCCAGGTGAGATTAGAAGCAGATTTCTGCTGCAGCAGTACCAACCTCTTTGGTTATGTGATTTTTGCCAGCAGTGCTCTGCAACTCAAATATATACATGGAAAAGGTGGAAATAGCAGGACTGATTCATGGTTGGGATTTTATCAGGTTGGTGTGATAGAGAGACAATGGGGCAAGGACATTTTCCAAGGAAATTAAGGATATTGAAAAGACAATAACTGAAGTAAGAAATCAGACAGGAGGTAGTTGGTAGGTAGGAAGAAAGTACAGGAGTCAGGGCTTAGAGGTCCCGGTGAAGTTGAAGAGTAGATATATTTGAAGAAAAAAGAGTTCTAAGTATAGAGATTATAGTTAGAAAGTGGGATATTTTAATTTATGATTTCAGTGCAATTCTGAATGATGGTGTGGTCCAGGATGTAGTCCATGGCAGTGGGTGGATGAGGTGGAGCTGAGGTGAAAGTCCTGGAGGAGGGGATGTCAAGGAGGCTAGATGGCTAGAGCATTAGGTGGGTCAGCCATGTGGGTGCTGCTGCAGTCATCCAGAATGATGGCAGGGGCAATAGGAGGAATACTGAGAGCCTGGAGCCAAACTCTTCAATGAATGAGAGGGAGATATAAGAAGATCAAATCCAGCCTAATGAGCCACTGTAGCCGCTTGAAGCCTTGGTAACTATACTGAGCAATGTTTCAAACATGGATTTTTTTGCCAGTGGTCTATAGAAGGGTTTTAAAGGGTCCATGAGTACCCCGAAATTGTATACAAAATTCTGTGTATATATGTAAAATGCATTTTTCCCCCTCTGGAAGAAGGTTTGTGGCTTTCATCAATTTTCAAAAGGATAAGTGATTAAATAAAAGCCTTAAGGGCCGGGCGCGCCTATAATCTTAGCACTCAGGGAGGCCAAGGCAGGAGGATCGTTTGAGGTCAGGAGTTCAAGACCAACCTGAGAAAGAGCAAGACCCCCATCTCTACTAAAAATAGAAAAAATTAGCTGGGCATGGTGGCATGCACCTATAGTCCCAGCTACTTAGGAGGCTGAGGCAGGAGGATCGCTTGAACCCAGGCGATTGAGGTTGCAGTGAGCCATGATCACGCCACTGCACTCCAGCCTAGGTGACAGAGAAAGACCCTGTCTCTTAAAAAAAAAAAAAATCCTGTGGTGGGGCTGCAGAGTCGGAGACAAGGGTCCTGAAGTCCACAGGGCAATTTACCACTGAAGTTCAATAACTACTTAGCTGGTAAACTCTTCAGGTGGCAGCTACTACATGCATCTGCCTAAACAGAATCAAGTGACTTCAGGCTGGCTCTTCTTCACAAGAACATGCGTTTCAAAAGAATATAAAGAACTCACCTCTCAGCGATATTTTTTGCAGACTGTAGAAACCGTGCCTGGTCATTTTCTTTCAGGATATGCTCAGCTTGGTTGATGAGGACTGTTGACCGTTCAAGACACTGGCGGCAATTAGCAACCTGCTGTGCCAACTTTCTCAGTTTCATAACCTTAAAGAAATTAGTAAAAGAAAAAATAAGATAAAATATGCAGTGCTTAATTAAAAACAATAAAAAACCCACATGAAGGAGATATGCTGCAGTGATTCTAAAAATAAGGCTTATTAATATCCCATGGTTCTTGTACTAACCACTCACCTTCTCACCCTACCTGCTATGTCTCTCTTGCCAACCCCTCCCTTCTGTCTGCAGCTTGCTCACTCATGCTCCAATAGTCATATACTCTCATTTACCTACCGCCTCTTTGTATTGATAACATTAATTTTTCTGGTTGCAAAAGCAATGCATGCTCATTATAGAAAACTTAGAAAACAAAAAGCATAAAAAGAAATGCTACCACACAGAGATGACCATTGTTTACATTTTACTATCAATATATTTTCACTTATATGTTTAATAAAAAGTACCTTTTTCTTTATGAGTATCCACATTTCTATGTATATATTTCTCCAAGCATTTTTACACATACCTGTGTGCTCACAAATCTGTGTTCTTGAAAACTTCAGTTCCTGGGTAAGCTGGAACCAGCCAGCATGGCATAAAGTATTGGTCATCACTCCAGGCTCTCAAAATTTCTTACATTATACACATAGCATGAGCTTATAATCATTAACACTGATTGATATGCCAACAAGCCTAAAACCATATAGCTGCATGGAGGCTCACACCTGATCCTCCTAACCATGATTCTTCAGTTCCCAGGTTAGAAGAAACCTAGGAGTCTTCGCTGACTCCTCTCGCTCCCTCATGTTTTTAATCTAATAAGTCAATGCTTCCTATCATTTCCTTTCTAGCAATGCCTTCCTCCCTTCCATTAGTGCTCCCACTACTCTTGTTTAAGTCTTCATCAGCTCATACCAGGAATCATTCCATAAGTCTAATAACTTGCTTTTCTGACTTTGGTATCATCCCATTCTGGATCTACCCTGCATACCTCTGCCATATAAGTTAGTCTTTTTCCTTTATAAGAAACTAAAATGGCTTCCCAACACCTCTCAGATTAAGCCCAAAGTCCCCATACTGTCATTCATGGTCCTTCCATGATCCTGGCCCACATTTCTAACATTAGTTTTTTTCTTTCATTTTGCATTGACTTATACACAGTAAAGCACCCAAATCTTAAGTGTACAACTCAATGAATTTTTGCATACACATATACCAATGTAACTACTAACCAAGTCAAGACACAGACCATTTCCAACACCCCAGAATGGCCCGCATTTTTACTGGATTCATAGCAATAGAACATTGCTTTTTCTTTGCCTCTCTCCCTACAACCTCATTTCCTCTTGCTTTCATGATCCAAGTTCAAATGGAGTTGTCTGAATCAAACTTTGACATTTGTAAATTCAACTCTTTCTTCACCTCACTGAAGTGGCTGCGCTTTACCTTTGTCTCTTTGATTTTGACAGCAATCATTTGCTTCCTCTGCTGGATGATCTCTACCAACTCATCACATTCTTCCATAAGTTTTGCCTCATGCATAGCAGTATTCACCTGCCAAGAAAGTCCAGAGTATTACACAGTGATTGTTGCCTTTGTCCCCTTCTGGCTCTAAAAGGTTCGGACTGACAGCTAAGCATGCACAACTTCTTCCATACCTCCCTCATAAGATCCACTCCTAGAAGAAGGGTAGAGATGATGATATTAATGATGCAAGGGCATTGAAGCACCACAGATAGGAAGATCTCCGGGCCTCTGGTAGATCATGATGGTTAATGGAAGGCTGGGCAGAAGGACAGATGAGATGGGGGCATGTTATTCCCACTGTGCAATTCCCTTTACTCCAGCACCCTGTCCTCCTGCTGTTCTTTTGGAAACAGGGTAAGGAGATTTATGTACGTCAAGAAAAGAAGATCCCCCTCCACAGGCACAATAATATTAAGATAACGTTACGACAATATATTTCTACTATGCTAACAAAAAAGATTTCAGTTTTCCTTGTTCTCTTCTCATTTTTCAATATATGGATGCACAGACATATTTTCACATTAAACATAATAATGTGCAGATATTTTTTCACATACTTGTCATCATGTTTTAGTGGATATTTCTCACCTTGGGCTGTCCAGTATCTGAATACCTTTCCTATTTTGGGATACTGGCTACACCAGAATCTCTCTACTGCAAAGTCAGGGTTAGAGGAAAAAAAGCCACCATTTTTCATCATCTTTCCATGGACTGATTTCTCCTTCTTCCCATCTCTATTACTATTGACACTAGATGGTACACAGGCCCCAGGAGGAGCTAAAATGAGAGTAGGGGGATCTTTGGGCTGCCCGCACATCAAGGGAATGGAAGGCGGGGGTAACTAACATCTTTTAAGCACTTAACTTGCCAAGCACTTCATCGATAAATTATTTCATGTAATTATCATAACAACTTCACAATATAGGAACCATTTTTATTCCCATTTCACAGATGGGGAAACTGAGGTTCAGGGAATTTCAGTGACTTGCTCAAAAAAAAAAAAAAAAAAAGACAACCACGCAGCTAATAAGTGGTAAAACCAGATTCAAACCGAGTCCTGCCAAGTGAAACCCCTGAGCTGGCTGGGTGGGCGGATGAGGTTCAGTTCCACTTCAGTAGCACACAGAGCAGTCACACAGGGAAGCACAATCATTCCAAGAGTCTATTCAAGGATCACTCGAGCAGAGCTCTAGAAGGCTGAGGAACAGACAATGGGTTACTTGAGAGCATCAAAACTCAAGGGGCTAAATGTGCTTCATTAGCAAGGTAGGGCTGCATTTCCAACTGCTATCCCTTTTCAGAGGATTCCTCTACATTCTTCAAGCCCAGCAAAACACCTATTACTGGACCCTGCTACCTCTTCTCTCGTCCTCTAAGCTCCCTGCTGGCTAATTTTCTGTTTCTTACTTAACTGAAAAAAAAATACATTTGTCAGTGAGTGATAACCTTATTTTGCTTTATTTCTACCTTCTAGGGGAAATGCCACATGGAAGCTTCTACTTACTCAGTCCCACACTGGCCATTCTACTTTTTTTTTTTTTCTCAGACTCTTCTCCCGTTCCCTAAATTGGATCTACCATTCCAAGGCAGATATCTTACCATCTCAAGAAACTCCTACTCATTGAAGAATACAGAGAATCATCTAGAGCTCCCTGGGTCCTTGTTAGAGTATCTGCAAACTTAGACCGTTTCTATTTATAGTTTCTCTTTTAGGCAGCTGCTGGTATAGTACACAATGGGGTAGTACCTTTTTTCTTGTAATTTAGTCCTTGGACTAACCTTTACATAACTCTCACTATATGCCAGGCATCGCTCCAATCAGTTTACATATATTAGCTCTCTCAATCTTCAAAACAACCCTATGAGGTAGGTACCATTATCTCCATTTGACAGATGAGGAAACCTGAGCACAGAGAGATCAAGTGACTTGCTCAAGGCTGCACAGCTAATAAGTGGTAGAGATGGGATTTAGACCCAGAAAGCAGAGTCCACATCTTTAACCATTATACATACTCCTCTCCAGTTGAGTGTAACAGCATCCCTGTCTTCAATTTCTGACAATTATCTCTGTGGAATCATCCATCTTTATTCTGTCATCCCTTTCTCCTTAGTCACTTCAGACTCCTTGTTGTTCTCCGAGAAAGTCATGCACTTTCATGTCCTGTGCCTTTGCCTGAGACTATTCTTTTATTTGGAAAGTCATTTTCGCATGTGTATATTGAACAGATCCTTACTTATCTTTCAAGGCCCTGCTCAAAGATCATCACTTGTGTAATTTTTTCTTACCTGCTTGGACACAAGCAATTGGTCCCCTATTTATACTGCCATTGCACTTTATTTATAGTTCAATGATACCATGTGCTACATTAGGTCATAATAATTTTTTTAGTCTGTCTTCCCCACTCAAACATGAGTTCTAGAGGCCAAGTACTGTGTGTTATTTGACTATATCTGTCTCTAGCATAGTGACAGGAATATAGTAGATGCTTGTAAATATTTGTTGAATTGAATTGAGTGGGAGAAAGATATCTTTTACTGCTTGTTAGATATGTCCACTTGGTTACTCAAGTTACCCTAAACTCAGTGCATCTAAAAACAAACTTATCAACTTCCCCCCAGATCTGGCTTCCACCTCTGATTTCCTATTTTTTTGTCAATGCTACTATCATTATTGCAGTTACTCAGATTCAGTAAACTCTGACATCTACTTCTCCCTTATCCCCCATATAAACCCAAAGCAGTCCCAAAGTCCTTCCCTTCTTTCCTTTCCTATTTCCCTAAAGTTCTTTTGGTAATATAGTGTGGATATGAGCCAAGGAACCATAAGTTAAGGCCCTTATCACCCTTTTGGACTATTATTGTAAAGGCGTCCTTAATTAATCTCCCTATCTCCAGAAGCTATCCTTTGCCACCCATCCTCATAATCCTCCCTCTACCCTGAAGCCAGGAAAAATTATCACCATCTACATCATCAAACATGTATTAAGCATCTTTTGTGTGCAATGCATTATGCTAACTAAGGCCTTGCCCTCAATAAATCTGCAATCTGGATGGGAAAGAGCCACATACATATAAAACAAACCAGTCAAGATAGCATAAAGTAAATACCAAATAAGTGATGTAGACTACAATTTACATAAATTGAAAAAAAGATCATTCTTGGTGGGGAAGTAGAAGAAAGATACATGAATGGAACAGGAGTTGGATTAAACTTTAAAGATGAAATAAGACTTAGATTTAAAAAGTGGGAAGAAGGGAAATTTCAAACAAAGCAAATGAGATTGAACTTTTTTCTTGAGGCAATGTGATATCTTTGAAAAATAGTTTTGAGAGGAGGAAAGGTAAGGTGGTGGGAGAATGACCATAGTTAACTATTTCTTAAAGAAGGTGAAGCAGGATTGATTTAACGGGGGTTAATGGTAAGCTTGAGGATGATTTAGGAGGCTATTGTGATATGAACAAGGCCCATCCAAGAAGGATAACAGGAACAGAAAGGAAAGATCAAATATGAGAAGCTCTCCCTTGCTCAAAAATCTTCAATTAGACAGCAAGCTCCTTGAGGAAAGGTTTTATGCTACTTTGTTCCTCTCACTATAACTGGCACAAAGCCTTACACACAACAAACCTTGAGAAACATTTACTGATTGATTTAGCAAAGTAAAAAATCAAAACAAGAATGGCAAACATTAGAAAATATACTCCAGTGAGTGTATTTTGTAGAGAAAATATAAGGTGAAATGAGGGAGCTAGTGTGAGAAGGGTTTTTTGGACAGTCACATCAGGGCAGATAAAACAACCAGGCCAACTAGTAGAGTGGAAAGTTGGCTGAAGAGGCAAAAATCCCAAACTAAAGGTAAAACAGTGACATTAAAATCTTTGCATGTCAAGAAGCAGCCCAAAAAGAGCAGGGTCCTTGAAGTGTTTTCTGAACACGAAATACTTCAGGGAAAAACTGTCTCATAATGTTAATAAAACAACTCAAATTGCTTGGAAGGCACTTGAAAGCCCTTGTATTTTCTTTGTTTGTAGATTTGCTTGAAAAATACAGTGAGATATTTCACTTGCTTATTAATGCTTAGTTGAAAATAACTGGGGTTATCTTGATAAGTGTCCTTGGCTGGTTGGGTGGTTTGTAAAAGATCTCAGCTCTTTATTTGACTTTTGCTCTCTGTTTTGGGTTAGTGGGTTTGACTAAATGGCTTTATGTCAGTGCGAAAAAAAAATCTATCCTCCTTGAAAATACCATTAGGTCAATCTTGGCAACCGACTTGTGTAAATCCACCCAGCCCAAAAAGACTTTTGCGGGGCAGTTTGTGACGTTTAAGACTAAGGGTCTCAGCCTCAATCTTCCCAGGCCTAAGCCCTAGGCAACACCAGATCCCTGGTAAGTCACCAGGTTCACAAAAGCCGCAACTTGCAAAGATTCAAGAAATTGTAAAACGTTATTTTGGCAATTGTTTCTATTCTGTATTGAAGTGTAACTGGGCTAGACCTTTTTACCCTTAGCTTCTTTCAGAGAGCTTATTTGATAGTTTCTTGAGCGACCTCCCATATGCTCATTCTATTATCAGGCCTTTTTTTTTTTTTTTTTTTTTTTAGACAGAGTATCACTGTTTTGCCCCGGCGAGAGTGCCGTGGCGTCAGCTTAGCTCACAGCAACCTCAAACTCCTGGGCTCAAGCGATCCTCCTGCCTCAGCCTCCCGAGTAGCTGGGACTACAGGCATGCGCCACCATGCCCGGCTAATTTTTTCTATATATTTTTAGTTG
>CAUYRB010025151.1:0-39742 GCA_963574695.1 Propithecus perrieri | reverse complement strand
CTGTAATCCTAGCTCTCTGGGAGGCCGAGGCGGGCGGATTGTTTGAGCTCAGGAGTTCGAAACCAGCCTGAGCAAGAGCGAGACCCCGTCTCTACTAAAAATAGAAAGAAATTAATTGGACAGCTAAAAATATATAGAAAAAAAAAATTAGCCGGGCATGGTGGCGCATGTCTGTAGTCCCAGCTAATTGGGAGGCTGAGGCAGGAGGATCACTTGAGCCCAGGAGTTTGAGGTTGCTGTGAGCTAGGCTGACGCCACGGCACTCTAGCCTGGGCAACACAGCGAGACTCTGTCTCAAAAAAAAAAAAAAAAAAAAGAGTAGAACACATTGTGTTTTAAGAAGCCGCATAGCTGGGGGCGGGGGACAGGAGTAGTGGGGGCAGATTTTGTGGGGTGCTGGGAAAGGGAGGGGCGGCATTTTAAAACAGGGTGGCCGAGGGACAACTGCCACTCACAGACACAGCCTGGAGGGGAAGAACCAGACCCGAGCGCACACTGGCCCGGGACAGGGTCAGGGCTGTGATTACCGACGTGTTTCATGACAGGATGTGGGGAAGTTCTCTGGCAGGGGGCGGGGACAGAGGAAGGATGGGATTGGCGCCAGGTTGATATTTTGGGGGCTGGGGGATGGTACGGGAGGGCTCAGTGTACCATTGAACCTGCTTAGTGTGTGAGAGTCTCCGAAGGAAAGGTGACTATATAAGGCGACGGACATCCTGGTTACCCCGACATGATCTTTAAACATACGAATGGATTGAAGTATCACATGCGTTGGTACCAACTTAGTGTTGTTTAAAAAAAAAATCACACGCACCCTGAAAGTTTACACGTCTATCACGTATCAATAGAACGTTCAAAAAAAGATTCTCCATCACAGACAAGCCGTAAAGGGGAGGAGACGGCGGCGCCGGGCAGCACCTGGGCTGGCAGCTGTCCCCGCCACCGCCCCGCCCGCTTTCCTCCGAGCACCCCGCGCCGCCTTTCACTCCCGTGCGGTCGCCCGCGCTGTCTGCCTCCCGCAGAGTCCGCGAGCCCCACGTGCACGGGGAGTTTGGTCGACTTGGACCGCGGCTGCGTCCCCCGCACCCGGACGCAATAGTGCCTGGCGCAACACAGGCGCTCGAGGAACGTCGCAACCACTGCAGGAATGAAGGGAGTAGCGCGAGTTTTCGTGGCGTCGGGGCTGGTGTCGACGAAACGTCCGGAGGCTCTGGGAGCCCGCGGGTTTCTCTCTTTCCTCCACGTTCCCTGGGACTGACGTGAGAGGGTGCTGGTCATGGGGACACCCAACCGATGGGGCGGCACAGGGTGAGGTGTGGGACCCTGAAGCTCTGGCTCAGCCCTATCTGCTCGCTGTGTGACTGAGGCAGGTGACAGGCCCCCACCCCCGTCTGAGCCTGAGTCTTCTCTTCTATAAAGTGAGAATCGCAGGCTGTGTGAGCGCTCAGAGGCCAGGCCTGGGACCACAGGATGACACACAGGGAGCACTCGAGGTATGGCAGCCACTCTCTGGCCGCAGGCACACGTGCAAATGTATCTGCAATTTAAGCATCCTTGGCCCCCACCCGAAGCCAGCTCTATCCCTCCCGCCTGATAGCTGCAGTTGCCTCCGGGCTGGGCTCTGCACTTCTGGCCATGTCAGACCAGTCCCAGCCCTGCTCAGAGCCCTCCTGGGGCTGGCACCTCGCTTGCCTCTCCAACCTCATCTCCACCACGTGGCCCCCGCCGACTCTGCACTGCACACGCCAGGCACGTCTGCCTCAGGGCCTTTGCACGTGCCCGCCCCCTGCCTAGGACGCTCTTCCCCTGGGGTCCACATGGCTCCCTGCCTTCCGGTCTCTGCTCAGTGAGGCCCACCCCACCTCATCTCATACCACACCGCTGCCCTCCCCTCCCTCTCCCTCTACCTCCTCCCCCTACTCTTTTGATCTCTCCTGACTCTTCCCACCCTCTCACATAGCACTCAGTGCTCTACTGCGTTTACTGCTACCCACTGTCCTCCCGGCCAGGGAGGCCCAGGAAGGCAGCGGCGGGGCTCGTTGCCCAGTTCCCTGCTGCGTCCTCAGCACCCGGAATGGTGCCTGGCCCACAGCAGGCACTTGGCAAGTAACTGTCGAACACATCCGTGAAAGAAGGAAAAGACAGCAGCCTCACCAACAGTCCGCGGCTCAAGCCTGCAGCCAGCCTGGGCAGAAGGCGGCTCCTCCAGGCCCGCCCCGGTGTTCCCAGCCCAGCAACCTAGCGGCTACCAAACCTGAGACCCACCTGGAGGGCGGGGACGCGGACGCAGTTCACCAGGTACGGCTTGTTGGTCTCCAGCAGGGAGACGAAGGTGAGGATCTGGTGCTTGCTGCTCATCTTGTCCTTGTCCTCTGGAAGGGTGAAGAGGACAGCTCAGGCCCGGCCCTCGCCCCCACCCACCGGCCCCGAGCGCTGCCCCTCCCACCTGTCGGCTTACACACCTGTACAAAGATGTGCTCACGTAACGACAGAATGTCTGCAACTTGTTTTTACACACTTTGCCATGACAGATAGGAACGGGACTATTCGGCAACATTAAGAAATCAGTGAATTTTGTTAGTAATGTAAAAAATGGTCCTTGTCATTTTTATCACTAAATGACACGGTATCTGGGATGTGCTAAGGCGAAGACAGAGAAGAAACGGGGGTGGCACATGCAGACGGTCACTGACGCTGGGGAGGCCCCAGGGCTCATCACTCTCACTCGGATGACGTTTAGATATTTCAAAATTTAAAAAAGGAGAGAAAGGAAAAGGAAGAGGGTAAACGGACTAGGAATTTGCAGCTGTTAAAGATTAGGGAGAAAAGTTTCGAATTCTGTCTTAAATATCTGAGAGGACAGACCTTACGCTTCAGGCTAATACTTAGCACTTTAATAGAGCAGCCTGTCTCCTCTACACACGGGAGGAAGGGGCGCCGTCCGGCCGAGCTCAGACAGACACCTGAGGTCGCACCAGTCCAGTCCCTGCCCCGCACACAGGCCCGTACCCTGTGGGGCCTGGCACAGCCACACTGGCTCAGTCAGCCACCAGCACCGGGGAAGGGAGAGGCTCAGCGGGGGGTGATTCACCCAAGGCCACTCGGGGAGGCCTGGCCTTGGCACCCCCCTCTCGCGCCAGCATGGGTGGGGTGTGGGAAGGAGCAAGGCGGAACCCCAGCCGCTAAGGGGCCCCTGAGGTCCCCACCCTTCACATCCCAGATGGGGGATCCCTCCCGCGTGGGCTCCCCATACCTCGGCTCCCTTCGCAGCCCCCGGCCTCCTGCTCCCGTGTGTGCAGCACCTCGGGGCTGCTGGCGAAGACGCAGGTGGGGTGCAGCGCGGTGCCCTGCTTGGCCCGGGTGTGGAAGATCTGGAGAGGCCCAGGGTGGAGCAGAAGCCTCTGACCTGCTCTTTCTCCGCCCTCCCAGCCAGGTTCCCTCCTCCACGCCTCAACGCAAAGTCCCCTCCTCCAAGAAGCCCTCCCTGACCTCCTCCCAGGCTGGGTCAGTTGTCCCCTCTGGGCTCCCCCAGACTCCTGGGCTCCCCCATCCCAGCCCTGTCCACTCTGGTTCTCGGTTTGGGGTCAGGTCTGTCTTCCCTACTGGACCGTGAGCCCCATGAGGGCAAAGCCAGGGTAGGTTTTGTCACCACTGCGTCCCCAGCACAGGGCAGGCACTCGGGCAATGCGTGTTGACAAAACAAACACGGCGACAGGAGGGCGCAGCAGGCCCACCTGGTCGGAGTCTTTGCGGCCGCTGTTGAACACATCCGGGATGGCCAGCTGCGGGTAAAGGCCCCGGCCCAGCACCAGCTTGAGCAGGGCCAGCTGATCGCACGTCAGGTCCTGGGCCGAGCTGGCCGCCGCCTGCAGCTGCTCCAGGTCGTGCCGGAGCTTGAACTTCACATCCTGGTGGGAACGCGGGGCAGGCGGGTTCCTGAGGGACCCTCCCCGCTACCTAAGGGGCATGTACCCGAGGGGTTCTGTAAACCACGGGGCCTGATCCTGTCCCCAGAAACCTGACTCCTGGGGTGAGGGCAGGCTGTGTCCCCTCAGACCCCAGGGCAGGCCTGTGTCCTCAAAGACCCTACCCTGGTCAACTCCACCCACCCAGCCCAGCCCAGACAGCCCTGGCGCCCCACCTGGATGTCCACGCTGTCAGCAGAGCCCTGGGAGGCTGGGCCGGCCCGGTCCTCGTCGCTGGAGCAGCCCGCCTGCTCCTCCTGCAGCCGCAGCACCTTGCGCCTGCGGCCCCCGCCCTCCTCGTGCTGGCGCTTCAGCCGGTACAGGGCCCGGCGCTCGCGGCGCTGCTGCAGCCGACTGTAGCTGTCCTCCGCCTTCGTGGCCTGGGCCCTGGCCAGCAGCCCGTGGTCCTCCAATAGGTCCTGGGGGAGGGCGGGCGAGAGTGAGGGACACAGGGCAGAGTGAGTGGGCTCAGGCTTCAGTTCCTGCCCCACCGGCCTGGGGGAGGCCCCTCTTCCCCGGTCCCGGGTGCCGCACAGCCCTGTGGGTCTCCTACACTAGCACTGCTGAGTGTGGCCCGGCAGCAGCAGTATCTGGGACATCTGGGGACTTGGTAGAAATTCCAAGTCCCGGGCCTAAACCACACCCACCGAGTCAGAATCTCACAGCTGGGGCCGGGAATCTTGAGCCAACAGACCCTCCAGGCAACTCTAATAGACCTTACACGGGAGACCTCTGCCCTCCACCCTGCCCACACCGTTGTAAACAATCCCCAATGACCCGACTTGATTGCACCCTGTTTCCTGCAGCCCTGAGCCGTGGAGGACGCAGACTGTGTGCACGCGCGTAGCTAGAGTGTGCCTGCGAAAGGGACCCACTTTCCATTAGGTTCCAAAGTGTCTGGGGACCAACAGAGGCTGAACACTGCTCTAGCTACTGGAGACAGCAGTCAAGAGGGACACTGAGAGCAGTGGGACATCAGCGGTCCCGAACACGGGGACCTCAGAAATTGCACGGGAGGCCTCGGCTGGGTGACTGGTCGCCCACTCTGGGCCTCAATTTGTCCATCTGCAACAAAGGGAATGGATTACACGGGGACTTTTATTCTATTTTCGTTCCGTGAATACTACACGACCACTGAGAAGTACGTAACCGCAGGTCTTTTTGTACCCAAATGGAGACACGTCCATGGAATGTTAATGAAACAAGGTGCAGAATTGTTGGGTATAGGAGGAATCCGGATCTTTTAGATTTAAAAGAAAATTCTCTCTCCACCCACTTGCCTATATAATAATAGCAAAATCACTGCAAGCACTTGTATAGAACCACCTACGTGCTCGGCCGGCCCCGTTCTAAATGTGCTACTCGCACGTTAACACGTTTGACCATCACAGCCTCCTGGTGAGGCAGGTGCCATTGTCACCTTCTCTGTTGTCCGAGGGGAAGCTGAGGCCCAGAGGCGAGCAGTAATACGCCCAGGGTCACACTGTTAGCACATGGCGGAGCCAGGATCTGCCACTGGGACATCCGGTGTGCTGGCCCAGACCACCACCACCCTAGGCTGCCTCCCAGCACTGAGTGTGCACCGCCAGCTCAGCACCCCCGGTCCAGATGACCAGACTCTTCATCAGGATGTGGCATATCACTGCTGGCCCTGTCCATCCCATCCAGGAAGCCCTCTTGGATTTCTACGCCCCACGGCCCAGGCTGCCCCGCCGTCTGGTCTTCTGCTGGGGGAGGGGTGGATGGAGGGTGGGACTCTGGTCTGATCACTGTCGGGAAGGAGAGAGGGGGTGCTCTGGAGGGTGCTGACAAGATGCCTGTCTGGGCAGGCCTGGCCCCCACCCCTCCACCAGAACCTCACCTTGAACTGACGCCGCAGGTTGGCCATCTCATAAAGCCGATGCTCCTCTATGCCCCGGCGGCGGCACCACTTGCGTGAGTTTCTGCTCCGTTCAGATTTTACCTGGGCGGAGGTGCAGGCACCAGGGTGTCAGGGCCTGGTCAGCTCCGGGGGTGGCGGTGGTAGGGGCTGACCACCCAGCACGGGCGCAAACACCACCCTGGGGAGGATGCAAGGAGGTGGAGGCCCTCACCTTCTCCAGGGCTCAGCCCAATGCCCCCCCGCACAAGGAGCCCTCCAGACACCTACACTGGGTCAGGCAGCCCCTCTGGGCTCTCCCAGCCCCTTGGACTCCCCACTGCAGCCCTCTCTGGGTTGCCACTGTCACATCAGTGGTCCATCTCTTTGCACTGGGTTGTGAGCCCCAGGAGCACAGGGCCAGGGTAGTTTTAGTCGCCAATGGGCCCCCAGTATTGCCCAGTACAGGGACAGGCCCACAGCAGGGCCTCAGGGAACGTTCACTGGATACACTGTGCCAGCCTAAGGAGCCTACACTTCCTCCGGCTGGCACTGGTTCTAATCAGCGCCCTAGGCCCCAGGCCCCCCTCTCAACCCTGGGCCTGGGCACGTGCTGTCCCCTCAGCCTGGGGGCATGAATGGTGGAGACCAGGTCCTCCCCAGGCAGGCCTCCTGGGGCGGGGTAGGGGCGGGGTGCAAGGAGGAGCCACAGCCGCAGGAGGCCCGACCCTGCGCAGAGGAACAGACAGGCGGGAGGGCCCCGGCGCCAGCCTCACCTGCACCCAGGTATTGAAGACATTGAAGAGCGTGAAGGGGTCACCCTGGTCGCTCTCCAGGGGCCGCCGTGCTGCCGCACACTCCGGGCTGCTCTGGGCGCTGCGGGTGAAGGGCGACTGGACGCTGAGGGCGGCCGCGATGGTGAGCACGGGCTCCTCCAGGTTGAACATGGACCCCAGGATCAGCATCTTCCCTGGGGCGGCAGGCACAGGCTGAGCCTCCTAGGCACCAGGACAGCCACACCCCTCACCCCTGGGGCTCTCGGTGGGGGGGTCCCCCTGACCCATCCTCCCACTCCCCAGTCCTGTCCCCACCTCCCTCCCTCTCACCCACTAAGGGTCTCAGGACCCAGATGGGCAGATTGAAACCCACACGCACGGTGCTTTCTGGTCACATGACCTCAGGTAAGGTCCTCAGTTTCCCATCAGGCACGCAGATGGCACGTTTAAGTGCTGGCTACTACTGTCACCAACTTCCCTGCTCTTCCGTTTACAACCCAACGTGCCATGGTGTGTGTCTCCCCTCCCTCCAGAGTGTGACCCGCACTCGAGCTGTGACTGGGTCTGCTGGGGCACACAGTAGGTGCTGCCTTTGTGCCCATGACAGGACGAATCTTCTGCCATCCTTGTTTAATTCCAGGGTGGAGGAGGAGGAAGGGAGGAGGGGGCGTATGGGGGGAAGGAGACAGGCAGAGGTGGGGGTGGGGGCAGAGGCAGGGAAAAGGAGGCGGGGCAGAGGGAGGACAGGGGAGGACGTGGAGAAGGAAAGTGGCAGGAACAGTATCGCAACGTGGCCAAAGGGCCGGTAGAAAACCGTCTCCACCTGTAAGCCCGCAACAGTGGGAATCTCCAGCTCCCCTGGCTCCGGGAGCCGGAGCACACGCTGCCCTGCCTGGGAGGCTCAGGCCTGCCCACCTGCCCCGTGGCCAGTGGCCTGCAAGTCACGTGTCTGACCTCACCGTTCCCCTTGACTGACTTCACACAAAGTGCCTGTCACACAGCAGGCCTGGTAGGGTAAGGGTGGGCAGTAAAGCCGAGCCCGGGGCCAGACCCACCGGCCTGCGGCGTCCCTCCGCCTCGCTGCGCCTCTGCTCCCCGTCTGTGAAATGGGGTAACAGCAGCACCTGCCCCTCCCCTCCGCGCTGCTGTGAGGATTAACCGTGTCTCACCCTGCGATGCGCTCGGAACGCCCCTGGCACAGAGGACACTCCAGCATAGGTCGCCTGTGCCCCTCACCCCCACCCCGCCACTGGGTGACCCTGAGCAGCTGTTCTCTGCGCCTTGCTTTCCGGGCGAGGAAAGTGACAGGGGCTCACTCCTACCCCTTGGGGACTCAGCATCCATCACTGGCTTGCCCGTGCCCGCAGGCGTGGTCCCCTCCCTGGCCCAGCTTCGCTTTCCTCATCTGCACATGGGGGAGGGGGGCAGCGGCCCTCCCTCAGTAGGTGAGGACGAGATGACATAGAGCCCACAGAGCCTCTTGCTGGCACACAGCAAGTGTCACTGAAGGTTCTTTTGCTTCCCAGCTCTGATTCTCCTTGCTCTAGCCCTCTTTCCTTCGATTAACAAAACAAACACAAACGAACCATCTTCCCAGCCCAGAGGCCCCCAGAGCCCAGCGCGTCCAGCCTCCTGCCCACGCTGAAGCACCACAGTGTGGCAACAAGGGGACTGTAAAGGTGTGAACACAGACGGGAGGCTCTGCTGCGCACGGTGGTCCTGCTGGGGTGGGCAGGCCGTGCGGGCCGCGGGCTGCTGGAGGCGACAGAATTTGTGGAGTCAGGAGAACAAGGCAAGACGAACACGCCTCAGCCGGCCAGCTCCTCAGGAGGGGCAAGGATGACTCAGAAACGAGCAAGAGGAAGAGTTTTGACATCCTCAAGCCCGCAAGAGAGGGGCGCCAGGGCGGAGCTGGGGGCAGGCTGTGCAGAGAGAGGTGGGAAGGGTGAGCTGTGGAAAACCCAGGACTCCTGCGCTTGCGGGGTCTTGGGTACCCCGCCTGCTTCTCCTTCCCAAGGCAGGCCCCTCAGTACCGCAGGTGCTGGGGAATCCCAGTGGGAGAGCTTGTCTTGCGGCTGCTCGTGCACAATCATCGGTGCTTTCCGTCATGTTCTCTTGTAGGACAGACCCTGCAGGCCACACCCAGCCCCAGCGGTGGCTTCTGCAGTTCAGGTAAGTGCCTTAAGACTGCGGTCCCCAACCCCCAGGCCTCGCCCAGGTACGGGTCTGGGCATCACTGCCCGAGCTCCGCACCGCCCCCACGACACCCCACCCCACACCCCGGTCCCTGGAAAGACTCTCTTCCACGAAACCAGTCCCTGGTGCCAAAAAGGTTGGGGACTGCTGCCTTAAGACACTAACATGTCACAGGTCAGCGGTGAGGACGGGGTCAGAGGGGCTCCTGGCCCCAAATCCCTCCTGATTAACCCCCATTCCTGAAGACATGCACGGCGAAGACGGGCTGCCCCGCATCTGTCCGTGACTGGCCACTGCAGGTCTGAACTCGGGAGGGCTGGGAACCGACAGCTGTCCCTGTCGGGCTGCGCGGGCCTGGCCTTCGCAGACCCTTACCGAACCAGCAGATCCCCCTTAATTTTCTGGCCACCTTCAGTCACGTAAAACACGGTTCCACTGAAACACTTCAGTCTCCCACCCAGTCGAAGCTCCTCCCCTGACCCAGGGCCAGAGGGACCAGGTGGCCCCTGCCCTCCTTCAGGCCTCTGGCCAGATGTCGCCGTCTCAGCGAGGCCGCTACTCGCGGCCAGGCAACACGGCCCCCAGTCCCCACTACTCCCGCCCTGCTCCCGCTTTGCCTCTGCTCAGCACGGGGCACCCGCTGACAGCCCGCACGGCTCGCTCATCTGTCCTGCTCGACGTCTGTCTCCCTCGTTACACGTGGGCTCTGTGAGCACACGAGTTTTGTTTTCTGCACAATTATTCTCCGGCATCTAGAATAGGACCTGGCACAGAGCAGGTGCTCAAAAACTATTGAATGAATGAATGAACGATGGGACCACCGGTTAACATCTCCTGCCCTCTCCCTCTCCCTCACTCCACTCCAGCCACACCAGCCTCCGCGCTGTTCCCACCACAGGGCCTTTGCACTGGCTGTCTCCCCTGCCTAGAATGCGCTTCTGCTACACTCCCACTGTCCAATACGGCAGCCACTGGCCACATATTGCTACTGAGCAGTTGAAATGTGGCTGGTCCAAAGTGATACGTGCTGGGAGTATAAAATACACGCTGGATTTGCAAGACTTAGTATAAAAAAATAATACAAATACCGCAAAAATTTTTATATTGATTACATGTTGAAATTGTGTTCTGGATATATTAAATAAATAATCAAAATTCATTTCACCTGTTTCTTTTTGGTTTTTTAATTTGGTTACTGGACAGTGTTAAATTATGTGGCTCACATTACATTCCTGTATTTGTACTGGCAAGCACGCGCAAGTATTTGCACGGCTCCCGGCCCTCGCCTCCACTTCTTTGCACAAATGTTGCCTTCCCAGTGAGGCCCGTATTCTAAACGGCAACGCCCCAGCCAGGCCCGGCACTTCCCACTCCCCCCTCTTGCTTTCTCTTCTCCGTAACACTTAGGACCACCTGATCTACTATGTGTTTTACTTATTTTCCTGATTTATTGCCGGTCTCCTTCACCAGAATGTCGCCTCCTTGAGGGCAGAGACCTGTGTCTGTTTTGTCCCCTGCTACATCCCCAGCACGCAGAACAGTGCCTGGCACAGAGCGCTCAGGAATGAGCAAATGGGCCCTTGCAAGGAACAGACTTGCCTTCGGGTCGCTCAGAGAGTGAGCAGTGCCCTGTACCTGCTCTGGGTGCCCTGTACGATCACGCAGAGGGGGGTCCTCACCAATCACGACGTCCACAGGCAGCTGGGCCAGCAGGGACCCGATGGGAGTGAGGGCCTCTGAGCTGTCCAGGGCCCCCTGGTCCTGGAGGTAGAAGATGGCAGTTTCCAGGCTGGCTGGGGGTGGGGGCTCAATGAAAGGGAAGGTTCGGGGGTCCCCCACGCTCATGCTCTTCATCTGAAATGAGAACCATACCTCTGGGATCAGGGATCACAAACTATGATATTTTAAAACTCCCAATGTCAAGATCCATTGTACAGAGGTGGGGGATGGGAGGCATTGCCTGTCTCTCTGTGCCCAGCACATCTTCCCCCAGACCCTGACCGTGGAGGAGGAGCACATGACCTGAGCTGGACCAATCATGGTTCCTCAGTCCCTGGTCATAGCAACTGACCGTAGAATGAACACATGATCTGAGATGGGCCAATCAGAAGCCTTCCCTGGGACTTTGCAAACTGAAGCTGGGAGAGAGCAGTCCCAGCATCCTCTCTAGTTGTAAGTGGCCAGGATAGACGCCCAGAACCGCTACAGTTACTTTTTCCATTGCCTGGAAATTAGCTCATCTGTAGATGGCGAAATCCTTGGATTGTTCCTAAGCTAGACATGCACCCACCACATCTACATACAAACTGATAAAAGCCCCCTTTTCTGTCTACAATTGTTTGAGTCGTTTTTCTTTCACTTGCAATTAAAAGAATCCCAATTAATTCAGCTGGTAGTGAGGAAAAAGAAGTGATGGTACACACCCATCACCGGGCCTAACGTGACGTTCATAAGCAAACACCACCTCTCTGGTGACTAGAAGAAAAGGCTGGCGTGGCAGCTCATGTGACTGCGCGACAATGAGGAGAAAGCTCAGAGAGCCCGCTCCCCTGGCCCTGATCCAAGGGCACCAGAAGTTCTGGCCACCCACCCAGCAACCAGTGGTCCCCACCTTCCTCCTGCTAACCAAGCCTTGATGTTTTCTGGGAGATCACCCAATACTCACTAAAAAACCTTTGAGTTTGAAGTTAGAAGCTCTGGGGTGGGGGCAGGGCATGGATTATTTCTTAAGATCTCCAGGTGATTCGAACATGCAGCTGAGCATCGCTGCTCTGATCCGGTCAGGCAATACCACAGCCCCGGACAACTACCGGCCACAGGGCGGACACACACAACCCAGTTCTGCTGACAAGACGGGATGGGAGATTGGCCA
Source organism: Propithecus perrieri (assembly GCA_963574695.1). Taxonomy (NCBI): domain Eukaryota; kingdom Metazoa; phylum Chordata; class Mammalia; order Primates; family Indriidae; genus Propithecus; species Propithecus perrieri. The sequence continues at coordinate 28,075 of CAUYRB010025151.1, read as the reverse complement.
GGGGGCTTCTGGGAAAGGTTCCCATGGCTGTAAAAATTAGACCCACGAAGGTCAGTTCCTTGCTTCTGTCTCCGGATGGTAAATAGGGAGGTGATGATACGTCCACAGACGCCAGAGCCAGGTGGCATTCAGGAGGCAGGCTCTGGAGCCCGATGGCCTGAGATGGAATCCTGACTCTGTCACTTGCCAACTGCGTGACCTGGGGCAACTCACTTTACTTCTCTGTGCATCCTTTTCCTCATCCCTAAATTAGGATGACAAGATGTCCTATCCCACAGAGCTTTTATGAGGACCAAAACAATTATAAACATAAAACACTTAGACCAGGACTTGGCCCAGAGTAAGCACTAGATTAACTGTTTTTTATCATCATCATCATCATCATCGAGAGAGAGCTGTTGATAGACTGAGGTTGGAGAGATGGAAAGAACCTGGGCCTTATATGACACCACTGATCCACTTCAATGACAAGTCTGGAACCTCCCTGACTCAGGGCGTCTTATGATGTGAGACAGCAGATTTTCTGTATAGTTCAAGCCAGTACTCCTTTAAATGGCAGGCTGTGAGTCACTAGTGGGTCAGAGAATCCAAGCAGTAGGTCATGATCAGCATTTTTTGCAAAAGATGAAATGAAACACGATAGAAAATAGTGTGCACCACCTACAGGAAGGGGCTGGTCTGTGCTACCCCCACACGCGGGCCCGTGGCAGACACCGGCACTCTCCGACCAGGAGAAGGCGAGCGGACGGCAAGGGCGCTGCGTGCAGGCCTGGCCTCCAAACCCTCCTTTGCTCGTCGCCTACTCTCTGTCCCCTTCAGCTGGCTGAGGACACACGTACAAAAGGCCCCAGGGAGGTGCCGGAGCCACAGGAGGGGAGGAGCTGAGGTCCAGGAACAAAGAAAACAGCCTGCCGACCTCAAAACTAAAACTCCGCTGTGTTAGTCATTTTAGTGACTGAGTCCACCTAGGCTGAACTAGCTAATGCAATGACACATCATGACATAAAATACATTGAGAAACATCGCTTTTAAAAGTCACTTCCTGTTGGTTTCCTGTTGCAGTCAAAAGCATTCTGATTGAGTCATGGGTTCTTGCTTTGGCCCTGAGGATTTGAGGAACGACTCTCCCCTCAACATAGGTTTTGACATGTGGGAGGCATGAGTTCCGCTCAGCGGCGTGGCCCGCCTTGCCCTTCCTGGCCCTAGAACCCTGGGACCGGTCCTGTCTGGACCGTCCCTGCCCCTGCCTCACCTGCAGCACCAAGGCGTCCAGGGCCACCCGTCGAATTTCCGGGACAGGGTAGGGGGCGAAGGCATCATAGTCCGATTCGGCGTAGAGGCGGAAGCAGACCCCGGGGCCCGTGCGGCCTGCCCGGCCCTTCCGCTGCTCGGCGCTGGCCTGGCTGATCCAGAACTCCTGCAGCCGCTGAAGCTTGGCCTGCGGGTCGTAGCTCATCTCCTTCACCTTCCCTGGGCGGGGCGGAGGGCACAGTGAGGGGAGGAGTCTGTGCCCAGCAGTCACCTGCGGCGTCCATCTACCCGCTCCACTGCGCACCGACACTCTCACTACTCCTCTGCGCTCCTAACGCTGAGCTTATTCTGGGCCCACCCTGACATTTTGTTTATTTATCTTTCCTTTCCTCATTCGCACATATTTTCATGTATTTTCTCAAGTCTTTGCTTCTTCAGAGGTTTGGCCATTCAACAAATAACTTATTAAGCACCTACTATGTGCCAGGCACTGTACTAGGCACGAGGGATACAGCCACGAATGAAACAAAGGCCCTGGTCTCACAGGACTGAACAGAGCACCATCTCTCATTCATCGCAAGACCAAACTTTTCCACATTTTCTTGTTTCTCAAAACGGGACACACCTTAAAATCAACAAGATGTCAATGTTGGGCAATATTTTTAAACTTTCTTAATGGTACATGAAATTAGGGAATGTTTTGCCATAATGGCATCCCAGAGTCGATATATTAAGGTAAATGCTAACATTTATTGAGCATTCTACTGTGTGCCAGGCACTGTCTTAAGCACCCAAGCGTACTAACTCATTGAATCTTCACAGCCTGAGGGACGTGCTGTTATTACTGCCATTTTACAGATGAGCAAACTGACACATGCAATGTCAGTAACGTGACCCTGATCACACAGCCAGCACTGAACCTGGCCAGGCGGGCTCCAGTGTCTCCTAACCACTATGCTATGCTGAATTTCTAGAGAACATTCTAATTGGGAAGATAGAAAATAAAACAAATATAGCAACAAATATAAAATACTAGTCCCACTCACGTGGGAAGTGAAGTGAAAGGAGAAGGGGATACCACTTAGAATGCACAGGATGGGCCTCTCTGATGGGGAGATGTTTACACGGGCCATGAAACAAGGTGAGGGAGTGAGCCATGTGGATATCTGGAGAAAGAAAGCTCTCAGCAGAGAGAACAGTAAGTGCAAAGGCCCTGGGGCACAAACTAGCTTGGGATGTCTGAGAAAAGTTAGGTTGTGGCCACTGCTCCACAGCCCCCAACGCCACCTACAGGCTGAGCATACCAATTCTGAAAATCAGAAATCTGAAACGCTCCAAAATTAGCAAATTTTGGAGTGCTGACATGACGCTCAAATGAAATGTCTGTCGGAGTATTTCAGATTTCAGGCTTTCAGATTTGAGATGCTCAACTGGAAAGTATAATACAAATATTCCACAAGCTGAAACCCTTCTGGCCCTAGGCATCTTGGATATGGGCCGTTCACCCTGTACTTCCCGCTTCCACCTGGAGCTCCGCACTGTATGTGCACATCTCGAGACCCCGTACTTCTTGGCAGTCCTTGGGGCGGGGGGCGGGGCTGCAGGCCCCTTACCGGAATCTACTACGAAGCGGATCCCATCAATGGTGACCGACGTTTCAGCGATGTTGGTGGAAAGGATGCATTTCCTAACTCCAGGGGGCGCCACATCAAATACCTGGGGAAGGGAGGAGGTGGCATCAGGAACTAAACTCAGCCCTGATTGACCTGTGTGTCTAGTGGCTTCCTGGATGTCCCATGGGTACCTCACACTCGTGCCTAAAACAGCCTTGGCAGCCTCCCCTGAGCCTCTCCCTCGTCCAGAGGTCTCATCCTGAAGATGGCTCACCCTCCAGCCCGTCACCTGGGCCGTCCTGGGCCCTCCACCCGCTCAGCCCCAGAGCCACACCTGAACATTCTGGAATTTCTCGAATTCCTTCCCACCTCCCCACACTCCCGAGCCCTGCCCTGGTCCAGGCCCCTCCTTCCCCCTCTGATCCTGCTCTAGCTCCCCTCTCATTCCTGGCCTCTAGTCTCACACCCTCCAACCCACCCGCCACGCGGCAGCCAGAGGGATCTGCTAGCGCGCAGCTGGCCTTGCCCTGGACCTTGCTCAGAGGCTCCCCACGGCAGGCACCACGCTGGGTCTTCAAGGCCCCTTGTGGTCCAGCCACGCCCGCCTCTCCAGTCCCACGTCTTCTGACTGCCCCCTCACAAGCTGGGCGCCGCCACCCTGCGTGCTGTTTCCCAGTGACCCCATCTTTCTCTCACTGCGGGCCCTTTGCATACGGCCTTCTCTTGGCTCTCAGAGACAGTCAAGCGCAGTGGCTAGGGCCAGGAGTCAACAACTACAGCCTGTGGGCCGATCCAGCCTGCCACCTGTTTTTGTAGACAAAGTTTCATTGGAACACAGCCTGGCCCGCTCAGTGTACGGCTGCTTTCGTGACGCAACAGCAGGGCAGAGCAGCAGCGACAGAGAGCTGTGGCCCACGAAGCTGACAGTATTTACTCTCTGACCCTCTACAGGAAGTTTGCCAACCTCTGGTTACAAGCGTGGGCTCTGGGGCCAGACGGCCCAGGTTCATAGCCTGGCCGGGCCACTTGGTGGCTATGTGACTTTGCCTAAGTTGCAGCGCCACTGACCAGCGTTTGTCGGGTCACATCAGTCCCACACGGAACTGCCCTGACCCCCTCCTCTCTCTGGTCTACACAGACCCTTGCCTGCCCCACGCTGCCCGGCTTCACGCGATACCTTGTCCTGGTCAGCCACAGAGAGGGCACTGTGCAGCGGGAGCACCACCCAGCGCCGGGTGTGGCTGGCGTAGGTCTGGGCGGCCTCGAGCACGGCGCTGATCTCCGCCATGCCGCTGAGGAAGACGAGAAGGTCACCCCGCTCCTCAGGGGGGTACTTATTGTCAATGGCCTCCAACACCCTCAGGAAAGGCCGAGGGTCCAGCTTCTCTGACTTGGAAGTAGTGGGCTCTGCCTCGTGCGGCTGGTACACGACCTGTGAGGAGACAGCCCCAGGCAGGAGCACACCTGTCACTGCAGCTCAGAGCAATGGCGCAGGGAGACCCAGGCTTATGGAGAAGACGTGGAGCAGTCAGGTGGTAGACAGCACACTCCAGCTGGACAAATTTGGGGATGTAATAACGGACAAAGCCGCAAGGTAACTGGAGGGCTTCTGGGATGCTGTAATGCTTGATTTTTTTTTTTTAGATCTGTGTGCTAGCTACATAGATATATTTCATTTGTGAAAACTAATTGAGCTATACTCTTATGATATGTATTAACACATTCTTTTGTGTTTAGAATATGATAACTTCTACAAGAAAAACAATTCTACGGGATAGAACCAGTATTAAAACCCTAGAAATCATTTCTCAGGAAGCATCCCCATTCTTTCTGTATGGCTGCTTGGCAGACAGATTGATGGGGATTTAGAACTGGAAACCAAAAGGACAATGAAGTCCTTCCTGCAAATTTCTCTTATATAAACGAGGACAACTTCCTAGGACAGTAGTTCTCCATCAGAGGTCACCCCTCAGGGAATACGTGGCAATATCTGGAGACATGTTTGGTTGTAACAACTGGAGGACGAGAATGCTACTAGCATCCAGTGGCCAGGGGGTGCTGCTAAATACCCTACAGTGCACAGGAGAGCCCTGACCACAAAGAATTCTCCAGCCCTTCTATCCAAAGGAAAAGAAATCGACATCCAAAAAAGATACCTGCACTCGTTACGTGTATCACAGGACTATTCACGATAGCAAAGACAGGGATGGAATCAACCTCACTGTCCAGCAATGGAGGACCGAATAAAGAAAATGGGGTGTATATACACAACGGAACACTGTCGAGCTATAAAAAAAAGGAATGAATCATGTCTTTTGTAGCAACATGGATGGAACTGGAGGCCATTATCTTAAGTGAAACAAGTCAGACACAGAGAGACAGATACCGCACGGTCTCATAAGCAGGAGCTAAATACTGTGTACACGGGAGCCGAGTGTGGAACGATGGAGACTCAGAGCGGCGGACAGGCGGAGCGGAAGGATGATGGGAGGTTGCTGGGTGGGTACAGTGTGTGTTGCTTCACTAACATATGCACTGAAGGCCCTGACTTCACCACAGTGCATTATACCAATGTAAAAAAAATTCACTTGTACCCACATGAATGTATATAAATAAAAAATAAATGGAAAAAAAGAACTATCTAGCCCAAAATGTCAACACTGCTGGCTTTAAGAAATCCTGCCCTATGAGATGGTGGAGAAATAAAAGAAAAGGAGCCTGGGTCCCTGGATGACCACAGGGAACAGAGCTTTTATCTTATTTGAGCCCTTATATTTTTAGGTGTTTTTGTTATAGCAATTTAGCTTTTACTGTTTTGTGCGTGTTTTTTTTTGTTTTTTTTTTTTGAGACAGACTCTCATTCTCTTGCCTGGGGTGAGTGCCGTGGCGTCAGCCTAGCTCACAGCAACCTCAAACTCCTGGGCTCAAGCGATCCTCCTGCCTCAGCCTCCCGAGTAGCTAGGACTACAGGCACGCGCCACCATGCCCGGCTAATTTTTTCTATACATTTTTAGTTGTACAGATCATTTATTTCTATTTTTTTTAGTAGAGACAGGGTCTCGCTCTTGCTCAGGCTGGTCTCGAACTCCTGAGCTCAAACGATCCGTCCGCCTCGGCCTCCCAGAGTGCTAGGATTACAGGCGTGAGCCACCGCGCCCGGCCTGCTTTTTTTTTTTTTGAGACAGAGTCTTGCTCTGTTGCCTGGGCTAGAGTCCCGTGGCGTCAGCGACCTCACAGCAACCTCAAATTCCTGGGCTCAAGCAATCCTTTTGCCTCAGCCTCCCGCGTAGCTGGGACTATGGGCATCTACAGGCATGCGCCACCATGCTCGGCTAATTTTTTCTATATATTTTTACTTGTCCAGCTAATTTCTTTCCATTTTTAGTAGAGACGGGGTCTCGCTCTTGCTCAGGCTGGTCTCGAACTCTTGAGCTCAAACGATCCACCCACCTCGGCCTCCCAGAGCATTAGGACTACAGGCATGAGACACTGCGCCCGGCCAGCTTTTCCCCTCAACAAGCCCTTAGCCCTCTACTTGGCACACTGTAAATGCTCAGAAAATGACGGCTTCAAAAAAAGAGAGACTATCCTTAATAGAAGACATGGGAAATATAGCAGTAGAGAGAAGAGACATGCCCAGGTTTGGCCAGTGCTATGGTTTTGATATTTGACCCTCCAAACCTCATGATGAAATCTGATCCCCCGTGTTTGAGGTGGGGCCCAGTGCAAGGGTTTGGGTCATGCAGTTGGATCCCTCATGAATGGCTTGGTGCCACTCTCAAGGTACATGGGTTCTTGATCTATTAGTTCCCCTGAGAGACGGTTGTTAAAAAGAGCCTGCCCTCCCCTCCCCTCTCCTGCTTCCTTCCCCACAATGTGATCTCTGCACGAGCCAGCTCCTCTCCACCTTCCGGCCCGAGTGGAAGCAGTCTGAGGCCCTAACCAGAAAGCCAAGCAGATGGGAGCACCATGCTGCTTCTACAGCCTGCAGAACCGTGAGCCTAATAAACCTCTCTCCTTTACAAATGACCCAGTCTCAGTTATTCCTTTATAGCAACACTAACCCGACTCAGACAGCCAGAGACCGGGTGGGAGCCGCAGATGCGCGAGGAGGAAGCACTCACCGTGATGGGGAAGAGTCTGCCAGGCACCTGGACCACAGGGGCACTGCCGAAGTAGCTGGAGAAGAGCGAGATGTTGATGGTGGCTGACATGAGGATGACCTTGAGGTCCGGCCGCTTGGGCAGCAGGCGCCGGAGGACACCCAGCAGGAAGTCGTTGTGGAGGTGCCGCTCATGGACTTCATCCACGATCAGGACCTCGTACTGGGGCAGGCTGGGCTCCCGCTGGATTTGCCGCAGAAGCAGCCCGACTGTCAGGAACACGATCTTGGTGGCTGCCGAACGCGTGCTCTCAAAGCGGATCTGGTAGCCGACCTAGGGCGTGAGGAAGGCCCAAAGTGTTGTCAGGAGAGGACCCAGAGCCTGGGCACTAGCCCCCCAGCCTGCCCAAATAGAAAATCTCAGCAAATGCCATGCCTCTGCATCAGACTCTGGAGTCCAACGGGCCTGAGTTTGAATCTCACCTCTGCGACCTTGGGCAGGCAATGCCATTCCTTATAGACCTACTTTTTTCTCCTGGATGCTGTGAGAATTCCACGTGATAATGCACATAAAGTATCTGGCACAATGCCTGGTGTATACATGTTAATTAATTATAACAACAGTAATTAACTTTTCTTTGAGCCCTTACTATGTGCCAGGAACTACTCTAAATGCTTTTTGTTGGGCACGGTGGCTCACGCCTGTAATCCCAGCCACTTTCAGCGGCTCAGGTGGGAGGATCACTTGAGCCCAGGACTTTTGAGGCTGCAGTGAGCTATGCCACTGCAGCCCAGCCTCGGCGACAGAGCAAGACCCTGTTTCTTTAAAGAAAGACAAAAAGATTGATGAGCATTTAGGACATTTCCAATTTTGGCTGTGAAAGTACTATCCTGGTAATGCTCGTACCTTTGTCATTTGGCCAATACAGAAGCCAATCTGTAGATAAAGTTCTAGAAGAATCACTGCTAGGTCAAAGGATAAGTGCTTGAAACTGCTATGTGGACAAGCAACCTATTCCCCAACGTCACGCTGGAAAAATCGGAAACCTGGGACGTCCCACTCACCTGCGAGCCGTACTGACTGAGGCTCTCAAAGCCAACACGCTTGGCCAGTGAGATGCAAGCGATTCGCCGGGGCTGGGTGCATGCCACGTGACTGAAGCCGGCAGCCAGCAGGTACTGCGGCACCTGAGTGGACTTGCCACAGCCCGTGTCACCAGCCACCACCACCACCTGATGCTCCTTGAGCGTCTTCAGGATGCGGGTCCCGTGCTGGGCGATGGGAAGTGCTGCTCGCTCACGCTGCAGTTTGGCCAGCCGCCCAAACGCCTGCTTCTGGCCAAAGTCCAGGTAGTGTAACAGGGCGCGGCGGAACTCAGACACTCTCTCTGGGGGCAGGCGCCTGCCTGGCCCCCGACAGCCCCGCGGGTCGGGGCCGCGGACAGAGAGGTTGATGCGGTACCGAGGGTCGTAAGCGTGAGGCAGGTCGGCCAGGGCCGGGATACTGTGCTTGGGATGCCCGGGGTCTTTCTCCTCCTTCCTGGAGGTCTTGAGATTCTGGAATCTCTGCAGGCGTTCAAAGAAGGTCCAAAACTTCTGGCACTCCTCAGAACCCTGACGGATACAACCCTCTTCATGGAAGAAGGCATCTTCCAAGAGGCAACGTGTCTCTGGACAATTCCAGTCCCATTTCTCCAGGGTCTCCTCCTCACGGGGAGCCCGGTGGTGGTCTCGGTGATTCCTGCCCTCCCTTGTTCGGGGAGGAGGCATGTTGCTAATCACAATGCTACCACAAAAGTGGCCTTGGTTCCGATCACCTGGGCCCAATAGCTCATCTATTCCCCTCCAGAGTAGCAGGCCAGTCAGTGCCTGCGATAAGGAATTACTTTGTCTTCAAAAAGCTAATTTTCCTCCTTGTTCACGGTACAGGACCACCGCAGATGACAGAGTAAGTGGCCAGGGGCCTGGTTGAGCTGGTGTTGCACAGGGTACCTCAAGACTCCTGCAGTGACCTCTGGGATGGACACAAGTTTATACTGGGTTTTCAGCCTCTGGATGCTTGGGAAAGAGAACAGAAGACATTCAATCATTTTTAGAAATATCTGTTAAAAGCCTGCTGGTTCTCGAGCACTGGACTAAGTCCAAAGAAGGTGCCTTTCCATGCTTGGGAGTCAGGGAAGGATCCCCAAAGGAGAGAATGTTTGACCTGAGACCTAAAAGAGGAGTATGGGTCGCATGGCCAATAAACAGCAGAACTTTGCTGTAAGAGGAAATAACACGAGAGGTGAGATATAATGAAAAGAATAAGGCAAGGATTTTTAATCTGGGTCTCACTAAGCTTCAGAACATTGAGATTAAATGCAAAATTTTGGCTGGGTGTAATGGCTCACACCTGTAATCCTAGCAATTTGGGAGGCCAAGGCGGGAGGACCACTCGAGGCCAGGGGTTCCAGACCAACCTGAACAAGAGTGAGACTCGGTCTCTACAAAAAAATAAAACTAAAAAATTAGCTAGGCATGGTGGCAAACACCCATAGTCCCAGCTACTTGAGAGACTGAGGCAGGGGTATTGCTCGAGGCCAGGAGACTGAGGTTGCAGTGGGCTATGATCATGCCACTGCACTCCAGCCCAGGTAACAGGACAAGACCCTGTCGTTAAATAAATAAATGCAAAATTTTGCAAGTGTTATGTATGTATTATTTTTGCCTAACTGGCACAACCCCTTACCCCTTTTCTGAGAACAGTATCCACGTTCCTTTGGAGAACAACCCTTCCTCAATTCCCCACAGTTGTGAGGCCTTTAAGCCAGAGAACCCCTACTGGTTGGGCAAGCGACAAAGGCCTAGCCAATCAGCGTACTCTATTCCCCCTTTAACCAGTGATTGACCTAGGGAGTGGACACGTGACCCAAGCAGAGCCAATCAGGGCTCTTCTCTGCAATTTTATTTGGTTACTAGGAGAAAAAAAGCTCTCACTTTATTGTGACAAGTTTGATATAAACCTGGAGCTGTTTGTAGTAGTTCTGGAACATTATAGTCTTTCCTAGAAATCTACCCTAGAGCAAAGCCTGCACATGGGCACAGTGAGGCACACACAAAGATGGCTACCGTGCAACTACAGGGAGAAAGGAAGATGGAGATGGGGAGAAGCCTGGCAGCATCATTTCATGCCTAAGGCTTAGTTCCCCTCTTAGCTACACAAGAAAATGCCTTTTTGCTTAAAGTTGGGCTTTTGACTTTCAGCTGAAAAAGTCCTAACTATTAATAAAGAGCATACCCTCAATGTGCAATTTTCTGGAGGGAAGTCCACCACTCAGATTCTTAAAGGGGTTTATAATCTTAAAAGGGTTCAAAGCCTTCCTTGGTAAAGGCTTTGGAATCAGGCAGATCTGGATTTGAATCTCAGCTTCATCATTTGGAGACAGCCCAGGCACAATGGCTCATGCCTGTAATTCTAGCACTTTGGGAAGCCAAGGCAGGAGGATCACTTGAGGCCAGGAGTTCCAGACTAGCCAGGGCAACATAGCAAGACCCATCTCTACATAAAAATAAGAAAAATCAGCTGGGCATGGTGGCACGCACCTCTGGTCCCAGCTACTCAGAAGGCTGAGGCAACAGGATCACTTGTGCCCAGGACTTCAAGGCTACAGTGAGCTATGATACCACACCACTACACTCCAGCCTGGGAGACAGAGCAAGACCCAGTCTCTATTTAAAAAAATAAAAAAAGAGAGACAATATCCATCTCAAACCATTGCAATGTTTATCACCTAGCCTGGTACAAAGAAGCTAAACGGTAACTAGTTTTTCCCCTACCACAAGAGATGACTTATATGGGGAAAACAGAGGGACAAACTGTGGTATATATAATCTGGAAAAAATTCCACTCACAAGGCCACAATTCCCCTTCTTAATAGTATTAGCAATGCTCCACCTACTCCGCCTTCAATCTCTCAAGGGCCATCATGGAACAGTTCAGAGATTGAATCTCTGTGGGAGGGAGGTGGGGGGGGGGACACTCAGGCCAAATCTGGAACTTACTAGAACCAGGTAGAGGCTTCAGGTCTCCAGTGAGGAAGAACTTGTGAACTGGCAGAGTTACTTCCCACAGAAACAGCAGCCTGTGAGGAGTGCACATCACTCCTTGCTAAACATCCGGGCTGGGTGATGCTAAGGCTGCATCACCCTCCTGCTCTAGGAGGGAGAATGAGAAGGCCTTGGAGGGCTACTGTGACATGAGTCAGTGATCCACAGAACAGGACAGAACAACAAAAAGCAGAGCGTTCCTATCAGGCTACAAACTGCCCACACATTCTGGGCTCAACTGAGAGCATCCCGTGCCTCTCGAAGAGTCTCTTAGGCTTTTAGATTGTCTAGATCTTCTAGTTTCTGTGTCTCTCACCATCTCTTGGCCTATTTCTCCTAGGCCCGTGGCCATTTGTGGGTTTGTTTCCCTCTCTCTCCTCCCTGGCTCTTCATCTTCAAGCCTCCTTCTCTTTCAGCCCATCTTGCTTACCACCCTCATCCCTCTTCATTTATCTGAGTCCATTTTTTGGCATGATTTTCTGTCACCCAACTGTCTGTCTCTTCATTCCTCTTCAGTTCTCCACTTGTCTTTCTCCATCTCTTTCTCCTTTTCTGTTCAAATCTTTTTTCTCTGGCTCTCCATTTTTGTCTCCCTCCATTTCTCCATCTAATACTTTGTCTCCCAATCGTCTGAAGCTTTAATAACAACCAGCGCCTTCTTACCTGCTTACACATGTATGTGTTCTAAATCTTACATACGTACACAGCACACTTTTCTCACAACCCTGAGAAGGTGCGATAAGGCTCCCTATTTTACTGAGCCACAGAGACGTTAGGTAAGTAGTAAGTGGCAGATGAAGAATTCAAATCTAGAGATTTGGATTCCACTTCCTCCTTTCTCCATTTTTCGCAAGATTCGCCACCATCTTTGTCAGGTTCTCCCTATTTCACTGTGTCCATCTTTATCCATCAGTGTCTTGCTTCTCCATTTAAATCGTTCTGGGAACACACCCACTTTGCTGGTGTGTCTCCCCAGTCGACCTCACATTTGACTTCCAATAAACCTTTATCGATTTTTTTTAATTAAGATAAATCGCTCCCCTTTTCAGTCTATTTCTGTACCCTAGTGTCCAAGCTACCCGCTCTACAATTCCCTCTACGAGGTGCGACCTCACTTCTCTCGACCTCGTGGTCTCTGTGAGCCTCTCTCGGCAGAACCCATCAGCCTCTTGCCCACGGTCTCCCTAGCTTTCGGCTTTCCTCCTCTCTCACGCTCCCCGTCTTTCGGCCCCTCAGTTTCTCGAAGCTTCTGTTTATGCCTCCATTTGTCTGGGGCTTCTCTATTCCCCAGGTTCTTTCAGAGACGCTCAGAATCCATCTCCGTCCGCTTCTAACCGCCCTTCGGCTTCCTCCCACATTTCTTCTCATCTCAGAATATCCCTCCTAACTGGGCTCGCTTCCTGACTACCTCCCACCAGGTCCGACACCGGGCCCCACCGCCCGCGCCCCTGCCTCCGCCCCACCTCCCTCACCTCACTAACTGCCGCGATCGCCTCAACTTCCGGTCCCAGGAGGCCCCTCTCGCGGCCAGTACTGCGCCTGCGCACGCTGCCCTACGGCCTGACCCCGCCCCGCCGCCGGCAGAGGAGCCAGTCGGGAGCTGCGGGCTGGCTGCACAAGACCCACTTTGCGCCTGCGCACAGTACGGTCCTGCCCCGCCTCGCTTTGGGCGGAGCCTCAAGTGACTGCGCCCTCTAGAGGCCCGTGGAGGCGTTGCGGTGGAGACTTGCAAGCCCCGCCTCCCCGGCCCCGCCCCCTCCTCGCCGAGGTGCGGCCACCTGCATCCCATGATCGCTGGGATGCTGGGGTTTTACCCCAAGAGAGGTCGCCGGGGCCCAGGCACTATTAAAACAGTCCCGTGATCACTCTATTAATGTATAATTTACTAATAAATAATCCAAGTCAAACCGCCAGCTCCCAGCAGGGGCCATTTCTGTCTTAGTCATCCTTTGTTCCCCCGCGCCCACCACAGGGCCTATGCGGGTATACGGTTGGGAAATGTTTGTTGAATGAATGATCAAGTGAATAGAAAAGTGAGTCCTCTTCAATATAGGAAAGCAACACCATAAGGTACACGTGGAAGTTCAGTGTTTTACTAGAGTTTACTTTTTAAAGTAGCAAAGTAGTCATAAAGAATTTTCCAACATACCCAAGACTATTGCATAAAAACTAAAGGGGACTGCTAAAAATATTTCTAAAAGAAAAAAGAATCCAGGCACGGTGGTGCGTGCCTGTAGTCCCAGCTACTCAGGAGGCTGAGGCAGGAGGATCGCTTGAGCCCAGGAGTTTGAGGTTGCTGTGAGCTGGGCTGACGCCACGGCACTCTAGCCCAGGCGACAGAGGGAGACTCTGTCTCAAAAAAAAAACAAAAAAACTAAGATCAAGACATCCCCGTGCTCAGAATAGGGTCACCTGATTTAGCACACACACAAATTACAGAAGGCCCGGTTAACTTTGGATTTCAGATAAACAACAACAATTTTTAGTGTAAGTATATCCTACGCAATTATCTGGGACATTGTAACATGAAAAAAATGTGTTTTTGTTGATCTAAAGCTTAAGGTTTTTTTTGTTTTTGTTTTTTTTTTTTTGAGACAGAGTCTCACTCTTTTGCCCGGGCTAGAGGGAATGCCGTGGCGTCAGCCTAGCTCACAGCAACCTCAAACTCCTGGGCTCAAGTGATCCTTCTGCCTCAGCCTCCCGAGGAGCTGGGACTACAGGCATGCGCCACCACGCCCGGCTAATTTTTTTCTATATATTTTTAGTTGTTCGATTAACTTCCCTCTATTTTTAGTAGAGACGGGGTCTCGCTCTCGCTCAGGCTGGATTCGAACTCCTGAGCTCAAACAATCCGCCCGCCTCAGCCTCCCAGAGTGCTAGGATTACAGGCGTGAGCCACCGCGCCCGGCCTAAAGCTTAAGTTTTAACTGAGAATCTTGCATTTTGTCTGGTAACCATAGCTCAGAACCCTCCCGTGGCCCCCCAAACACGTGGTATGGCCTAGAAGGCTTTCCGAATCTGCCCCCCACTTCATCTCGTACCGCTCTCCCCCTCGCTCACTCTGCTTCACCCACGCCAGCCTCCTCACTGTTCCTGGAAAACGTCAAGTACCTCCTTCCCCAGGGCCTTTGCTCTTGCTGTTTCCTCTGCTTGGAACGCCCCTTACCCAAATTTAAGCATGACTTCCCTCCTTTCTTCAGGTTTTGGCTCAAATGTCACCTTACCCAAGAGGCCTAGCCTGGCTAAACCCTCCCCTCCCCCACCAGCCTGCTCCATCCCCTTAGGTGTTTTAGCACTTATCGCCACTTGACATACTCCATATTCCTTTGTTTATTGTCTGTTTTTCTCCACTAGAATGTCAGCCCCTGAGGGCAGGATTTGTGTCTGTTTTGGTCACTGCTATATGTACAGTACCTATAACTGGGCCCTGCAGGTGCATAATGGATATTTGTTGAATGAATTAAGGAATAAAATGAAGCCATTGGTGAGCCCCTGGATCCAGCTATGCCTGAAGCCCATTTTGTGAAATGGGATAGGAACATACAAGCAAGTGTCCCTCTAGCCTACACTTCTATCTCTGAGACCAGGTCATGGCTGGTGGATTTCTTGCTGGCCACACTTTCATCCTTGTCCTGAGACTCCCTCAGGGCCCAGTGACATGCAGCAGGCAGAGATCGGCAGAGGTGAGCCCGCCCGAAATACAGGAAGAGCACAGGATTGAGGCAGCTGTGAGCCAGGGCAAGGCCCACGACCAGGGGATCAGCCCGCAGGGCTTGGGCCATGAGCGCAGAGTTTGGGGCAGCCACGGCGAGTACCAGTCCCAGAAAGTGATAGGGAGCCCAGCAGACGAAAAACCCCACCACGACGGCCGTGCCCAGCGGCCAACGGCGTTGGGCTGCGTGGCACAGGAGGGCACCGTGGCAGCTGGCCACCACCACCAGAGGCCCCAAGAAGCCAAAAATAAACCGGGTGGCAGTCACTGCGACCTCGATCCTGGCTGAGCCGCCGTAGTCCACCACACACTCCAGCCTGGCAGGGAAGTGCTCCTGGTGCAGCCGGCGGTAGACAGCAGAGGGCACAGTGAGCAGCAAGGCCAGCATCCAGGCCGCCGCGCAGGCCACCTGCACCCCCCGTGTCCGCTGAGCTGCTGCCCACCAGGTGGGCCTGAACGCCAGCAGGCAGAAGTCAGCGCTGAGAGCAGCCAGGAGCAGGACGCTGGCGTACATGGACAGCAGGATGACCGAGGGCAGCACCCGACAGCCCACTGCCCCGTATGGCCAGTGGCCCCTACTGGCAATGGGCACCGCCAGGATGGGGAGAGACACACAGCAGAGCAGATCTGCTGCGGCCAGGTGGAGCAGCCAGGTGGCACCGACCCTCTGGCGGGCCTCCTTTCTGGCCACCCAGGCCACCGTGGCGTTGCCTGGCACCCCCACCAGGAAGACAGCAGCATATAGCAGCAGCGAGGCCACACGTAGCGAGCCGATGGAGTGGCAGGCGCCATCCGGGCAGTCCACGGGGAGATCCCCAATGTCGCCGTAATCCCCGTACTCGTAGCTGAGAGACGCGTTCTCCATTCAGACGCCTGGACAGGAAAGAAACAGGACGAAGACCCAGTGAAGGCGATGCTAAGGCCCTGGGAACCCTGGGTGTTGGCAGCCCAGCCCATCAGCGCCTTCCAGACAGGAATAGCACGACGCTAGAACCACAGCACATCAGAGCACTGGAATTCTGGAGTGCTACAGTGTTAGAACATCTCAGAATTCTAGAATATTCCAATGCTAGAACTCTACCTTGATAAAACTCTCAGAATTCCAAAATATTAAACTATTAGAACCCTAGCCAGGTATTATTTGGAGCTCTAGGGCAGCAGTGTCCAATAGGACTTGCAATGCTCTTGCTCTGTGCCGTCCAGTGTGCCAGCTGCCAGCCACATGTGGCCGCCTCTTTCAAACGCGGCAAGTGCAACCGAGGAACTGAATTTTCCATTTTCATCGATTTTATTTAATTGCAATAGCTAGCGTGGCCAGTGGCTACTTATTGGACAGTGAAGTTCTAGCATATTGAAATGTTACAACACCAGCGTGTCAGCAACCTGGAATTCTAGAATTTAAATTATTAAATATCTAAAATATCAAACGGGGAAAATGTAAGTATGTATTCACAGCAAAGGTATTTGTCTTGGTTCCTCTTCATCTGCATTTTCTAATCTTGGTGCAATGACAATGTACCCCTCAAGCAATTTTTTCATCTTTGTTTATATAAACTATATGTTTTCCTATAACATGCAGACAGCAAGGTGCACACATCACGCAAGGTACAGCTCACTGGGTTTTACAACCTGAACACATCTGTGTAGCTAACGCCCACATCAACACACAGAACATTCTAGAATACTACTAGAGCGATTTTAAAAAGTAGTGATGACCGGGCATGGTGCCTATAGTCCCAGCTACTTGGGAGGCTGAGGTGGCAGGATCAGTTGAGCCCAGGAGTTAGAGGCTGCAGTGAGCTATGATCGAACAGAGAGAGACCCTGTCTCAAAAGCATAAAATAAAACAAAAACGTAAAATGTAATAATAATGTTAGCAAAGTAGGGAAAATAAAATGAATTCTCTGTCATTCATTCATTCAACACTCTTCCTGAGCGCCTATTCTGTTCCAGGTACTGTTCCAGGTACTGAGGCACAGCAGGGGGACAAGGCAGACAAGTGGGCACTCCAGTGGGAAGAGTCAGGCGGTAAAGAAAGAAAGAAACAAAATCCTCAGGATTTTAGAAGGTGAACAACGTATGGAGAAGAATCGCACAGGAAGCTGGCTGTGGTCAGGGAAGGCTTCGCTGAGAAGGTGACGTTTGCATAAAAGCCTAAAGGAATTAAAGGAGGGAGATGCGTGGAGGTGGGCGGTGGTCCAGGCAAAGGGAACAGCCAGTGCAAAAGCCCTGGGATGGGACATGATGCTCATGCTCGAGGAACTGCGAGGAGGCCGTCGCGGCTGGCGTGGAATAGGCGAGTGGGAGAAGGTAGGAGGTAAGGACAGAGTTATCAGGGCCAAGATCACGTGGGGCCACATGACGTGTCCTAGGGACTTTATCTCTTATTCCAAACGAGACGGGAGCTGTCGGAGGGTGCTGAGCCGAAAAGTGACATCATCCATCATATTATAGCAATAATAATGACATTATTATCATTATGACAAACCACCATGCATTAAACACTTTGTGTTATGTGCCAGGCATTGCTCCAAGCAGCTTTAAACACTGTATCCTTTAGTGTCTGTCACTGACTGAATTTGACACTGTTGTTACGCTCCTTCCGCAGAGGAGCAAACTGAAGCACAGAGAAGTTAAGTAACTTACCTAAGGTCACTCAGCTAAGTAGGCAACAGAGCTGAGTTCCAACTGTGTTCGTGCCACTGTGGAGCCCTGTGTCCTAGGATATTGTGATCCCAAACACTTGGGAGACTCTGGAGCTGGGCGGCAGAACAGCCGGTGGCCCTGAGCAGACCTCGGCTCCGTGACCATGAGTGACAGACACTTGCAGTTGACTGTCTCGCTTTCCTCCAGGTGAACAGGGCCCTGGGGAACAAGCATGTGGAAAGCACGTGTGGCACAGAACGAGGCTTCGGGTAGGAGAAGCTTTGGGGAGGACAGGATCTGGGAGTGCCCGTCCCCCCACTTGGTGTCAGAGTGGCCCGGCCCTCTGGCTCTCTGCTGACTCTTCTGGCTTGGCTGGCACTGCCCAGAGCTCCAGCTGGTGTTGACACCCAGGAAGGACAGAGAGGAAGTTAGGACACTCCTCTGCACGCCCCCGCCCCCCGCCCTGCCAGGTAGCATAAGAGGCCAAGCCACTTTCTGTGTGTTTAGAGTGTGGCTCTCTGCTTTCGTATTATTTCTGCCCCCTAGAGTCGCACGCGTGCAGAATTTAAAACCTTCAACCCCCCCACACCAGCTGTGTGGCACTGGGCACACCACCTAACCTCTCTGTGCCTCCGAAAAATCGGAATAATAATATACCTACCTTAGAGGGCGTTCCTTAGAGGCTGTTGTAACAATTCAACGAGTTAACAAGAGAGGAAAGCCCGGCAGCACTGGCCCACACTGGCGTCACATGCGTGCCAGCTCTGTTATCACTGTCCCCATGCTGCCTCTGTCTCCCGTCTCAGATCCCGCCCCGCCCAGCTCTTCTGATTACAGACAGTCCAGGAAACAGGAAACTTTCTTCGCATCAGCAGCGATATCAGCCTATGGCATTTCTTTTGTGACAGTTTAACCCGAAACGGGTGCTTTCAACACTCGCTGTTTCACCTCTTCATCTTTTCACTTAATCCGTTTTAGATCTGTTTCCCTGTCACCTGTCTGTACGCGCATCAATCCGATTCTTCACAAAAGCTTCAAAAGCGGTCCACCGGCTGCACGGGTCATGCTTACTGACCAGTTGCAGACTAAAGGACCCTTAATAGTAATGACAATCATGACAAGCGTTATTATCGTATTACTTGTTACAATAAACAAATTCCCTTTGTATGTTTACCTACAGATGGTCCCCAACTTACAATGGATGGGCCGAATGACTTTTTGACTTTCCCACGGTGCGAAAGCGACATGCATTCAGTAGAAACCATCCTCCAGGTACCCCCAGCCATTCTGTTTTTCACCTTCGGTGCAGTATTTAATAAATTACATGAGATATTCAACACTGTATTGTTTTTTCAGGGGAGGGCTTGAGACAGGGTCTCGCTCTGTCACCCAGGCTGGAGTGCAGTCGTGCGATCATAGCTCACTGTGACCTTGAACTTCTGGGCTCGAGCGATCTTCCTGCTTTAGCCTTCCACGTAGCTGGGACTACCGGTTCGTGCCACCACATCCAGCTAATTTTTGTATTTTTTTTAGAGATGGGTTCTTGCTATGTTGCCCAGGCTGGTCTTAAATTCCGGGACTCAAGTGATCCTCTGTCTTAGTCTCCCAAAGTGCTGGGATTATAGGTGTGAGCCACCGTGCCCAGCCCGTTTGGATCCTTTGACCGAAGCTCTGCTGCTGGGCTGCCCAAGTTAATTCCGAGACTCTGGGACTCTGGCGTGGATTCCAACATGCTGGTATTAATAATAAGATTCTACTTCCCAAAGTCCAGTTCTGACTCCTAGATTCTGAAAGTAACGATTCTAAAGAGGCCAAGATCGTGGAGTCCCTCCCATTTCCTCCTTCCCTCCCTCGTTCCCTCCATCCTTACCGTCTCTTCCAGGAAGGTCCCCACTTTTGCCAAATGCCACTTGGGAGCACAATCCCAGCCCTCGGCCAGGGCCCAGGAGGTCTGGGTCTCTCCCCGTGTCTGGCAGCTGCTGGAGTCCTGGGAAGCCACCCTGTGTGCCAGGGCTCCTGTCGGACACTTCTGGCACTGCCACCTCCCAGGCCCCAGTGAACCTTCATGAGCAGGAAAAAACAGGAGTGGCCTTTCCCAGTCCCAGGGTGTGTTTGTCCTGGCTTCTTCCCATGACTCACATAGCCCAAAATTATGGGGCAGCCGGCGAGGCTGGAGAGGGCTCGGGTGGCAGGAAAGCTGACTTTGTGTTTGTGTCCCCAACACTAATCTCGAAGTCCCATTTCCTGGAAGCCAGACTTAGTGTGGTTTGACCTTCAAGGCCTGGAGGGCTGGGCCTGGACGAGGTCTCCCCACAGCGCACCGCTGCCCACTAACCCCCACCAGGCCACCCTTCTGCCCTCTGCAGGACACATAAAATATTCCTCCCTCCTCATATGCCTTGAGGAAGGCAGCCCTGGGTCACAACCTCCTCCGGCCTGAGGCCTCAATAGTAGACAAAACACAGACAAGACCTGTCCCCACCCTGGGCCTCAATTTTCCATCTATAAAATGGGAAGATGCTGGCCGTAGTGGTTCTTAACCTCCTCTCGCAGCGCAGCACAGTGACTGAGAACAAGGACTCCGAGGGCCAGACTGATAAGATTCGTGCTCCAGCTCCACCCTCGGCGAGTTTCAGGGCCTCGGCCACTCCGAGCCTCGACTTTCCTCATCTGTGAAGTGGACGGTTGCAATGTGCACTAAACAGATCGCAAACACGAATAACAGCGCCTGGCACACAGGATATGCGGTGTGCATGTTAACAACAACAAAGAATGTCATAGAGATTCTTAAAATACACACCCACACGGCACAGGCCTAGCGAGAGGAAGCGGCTCCCACTCCTGCTTCGGAATCTCACTGCTCAGCACGTCTCAGCGTTCGTGCTTCTCTCTGCGCGTGCTTCGGGGATTCAGGGGATATACTTGTGCATTTCTCTTGTTGTTGGTTTAGGGAATAAATTCCTGTTGTTAGAGGAACTTATTTCTGAGGCAAGAGGCCAGGGCTTATATCCGACCCAGGGCGTCTCCTGTCCCCTCTCTGGGTGACCCTGCCCTGGGTAGAGACAAACATCCCCTTAGTCCCCCCTCCGCCCCTCGTCACCCACATCCTGCCAGCCTCAGGCCCCCGCGGGAACCCGCCCTGGTTGGGAAGAGGTTGGAGGGAGGCTGTCCGACAGCTCAAACTTTCTCTCACCCGAGGCGTTTATAGTGGTCTGTTTCTCAGATCACTTGATCTTAATAAACTCCTTACCTAGCCACTGAGTCTCTGGGCATGAGTCTCAGATATTCTGGGAGGCAAAGGTTTTCTGGTGTCCCTGGGGCAGGGGGCTCTTCCCTGGGGGTCTGGGGTTTGCTTTGGGCCAAAGGCAGGGTCTCTGCAGGCCTCAGAAGGCAGGAGAGTGGGCAGTCTGCGCAGGGGGGATTTCTCTCTCAGCAACCCCCAAGAAATGCTGAGTACCAGCCCCTCAACTCCCTGGCCATTTCCAGTTCTTTGAATGAGAACATTCCAGAAGGTTATTAAGTTTATCCATATAAACTACCATTTTTATAGATCAAAAAAGGTTGAATTTCAGCAAACCCATGAGAAGTCAGAAAGCAGATCAGTGATCACCAAGGGGTAAGGGGAGTGACTTTTTCATGGGTATGGGGTTTCCTTCTGCAGTGAGGAGAATGTTCTGGAACTAGATAGCAGAAGCAGTTATACAACATTGTGAATGTACAAAATGCCACTAGTGTGCATTTTACCACAATTTTCAAAAGCAATAAATAAACAATTACACCCCCTCACCCCAAAATAGGTTCAATTTTGGCAATTTCGTAGAGTTCAACCTGATGAAATTATAGGAACCTGACAGGATGAATGTCTAAGATGGGGGAGCTGAAGTCTTTTTTCTCTTTTGAACAATATAATATAGAACAATATATATTATGTGACACGATGCGTGGAAAAGAATGTCTTATCATATACGCAAATCATAAAGCACAACCATAAAAGGAACATCAGTGAAACCACCATCATTCTTAGAATCTTCCGTTATCTAAATCAAGGATTGGTAAATACTTGCTGTCAAGGGCCCCAGAGAGTAAATATTTTTACTTTTGCCAGTTGAGACGTCATTTGAGGTCTGTCACAATGACTCAGCTCTGCCCTGGCAACATGAAAGCCTCCATAGATAAATGGGCATGGCCTGTGTTCCAATCAAACTTTATTTACAAAAACAAGCAACGGGCCAGAGTTTGCTGACCCCTGATCTAAATCAAAGGCTCTGAAGGCTAGAATATTAGAATCACGGACTCTTAGAATGTTGGGATCACAGGCTATCGGACCCAAGGGAGCCTATGATGTGAGTTACAGATTACTTGAATCACATGATTCTAGAATGTTCTAGATTCCAGATTCCGGAGCCTTGAAGGGTTAGAAGCACAGAGCTCCAGCAATTAGATGTTAGAATTTTGTAAACGCTCTGGAACATCAGTCAAGGAAGTCCAGCCCTGAGCCGTTTGACACTCACAGCCTCTGGCCACATGAGGCTACTGAGTATTAGAAATATGTCAGGTCTAAGGTCAGAAGTGCTGTTAAGTGAAAAATTCACACCAGATTTCAAAGACTTAGTACAAAAAGAAAAAAAGAGTATGAAATCTCTCAAGAATTTTTTTATATTGACCACATATTGAAATGATACTCTCTGAACTATATAGGATTAAATACAATATATTACTACAATTAATTTTATCTGATTGCTTTTGTTTCTTTGTGCTTGTCTTTTGCTTGCCTGCTGGGAAATATAAGATCACGCAGGAGGCTCTATATTATACACTGTATTATTATACGCTATATTTTATACACTATATTTTCATTAGGCTGTACCCATCTAGAGTGATACCCTCCTGGCTCTAGGAGGGGTGAGGCTCAGAAAGGTCACGTGGCGCAGTTGCAGAGGAGGAGAACTGAGGGGTACAGCTGGCTCAGCCAAGCCCATCTCCCACTTCCCTTCCCCATCACTTCCCCTTTGGCGCTTGTTGACCCAGCAGATTCTCCAGGCCGCAGATTTGGCCATCCTCTAGCCCTTGGCCCACTTCCCTCCTGGGCAGGGTTTGTCAACACCGGGTGGAGGCTACCTCGGGAAGGCCACCTGGATCCTACTCATTAGCCTCCAAGTGTTTCTAGAAGATCATTGTGGGGCCCATCTCTTGGGACGGTATCTCTTTCCTGAATCAGGATGGGGGGAAAATACTTGCTGCCTACAACCCACTCCCCAAACCAGGAAAGCTAAAGCATGACCAGGAACAGAGAGGAAGTGTAAGGGCTGGGGAGGCAGAGGAGGCAGTCAGGGAGGACTTCCTGGAAGACGCTGCACCCCCAAAAGAAGGTAAATGGGGACAAACGACCTGTGAAAAACAGGCTAGGCAGCCAGGAGATCAGGGAAGAGGCGAGGCGGGGGCCTCCACGGGGAGAGGATGGAGGGCTTGGACCACACAGGGCATGGGGTGTAAAGGAGATGGCATCCAGGATGGGTCCCGGGAGCAGGTCTGGGTGACTGGGTGGACGGTAGGGTTGTCCCTGCGATGGGGAGGCAAGGAGAGGAAGAGGTTTGGGGGAGAATGCTGAGGTCAGTTTGGGTGCGGTGAGTGGGTGGGGAGCCCAGGTGTGGTCAGAGATGTTGAAGGTATTGGGTGACGTCACCAGCGTGTGCAAGAAGCGAGTTGGAGAGAGAGTTCAGGAAAGCAAACACTGAAGACAAAGAAACTCTGCAAAGGAGGCAGGATCAAGCGAAGAGGCAGAAGTACCTGCCAGGTCGGGAGCAGCCAGAGAGGAGGTAGGGTTCAGGTCCTTCCCAGTGACCTCAGTGCCAGGGGGTCTGCACCAGTGAATGCAAAGTCTCAGAGCAAATCTTGTCTCAGGTACCAACATTTACTCTCAAGTGGGCACAGATACTATACACAGCCTCTTCCGGAAGCTCAGCGGAGTGTGGCACCTGTCCTAGGCGCTCAGTTTTTTTGGGGGGGGAGATGGGATCTTGCTCTGTTACCCAGGCATGAGTGCAGTGCTCATGAGCATAGCTCACTGCGACCTTGAACTCCTGGGCTCAAGTGATCCTCCCGCCTCAGCCTCCTGAGCGGCTGGACTACAGGTGCGCACCGCCGAGCCGAGCTGGACAGTATCTTTTAATAAGAGGTGTAGCCAAGGCAGCCCTGACAGTACTGTAGCGCCAGGATCTAGCTACTTTTTGCACCAGAATCAGGCAAAATCTTGGCCCAGTGCCCCCCCAGTGTTGAAGGTGATGTTTCCTAGACTCTCAGCCTGTTCTCTCAAAGAGGGGGGACTCGATACCTGTGCGCTTGGATACGGTGGCCACCAGCCCCACGTGGCTACTGAGTGCTTGAAATGAGCGAGCTCAAACTGAGTTGTGCTCTGAGTGCAACATACGCACAGGGTTTAAAAGGCGTTGTACCAAATAATGCTATTTTAGATATATTGGATTAAATAAAATATAGTATTGATTGTATTATTATTTTACATATTAAGTATCATATAGTAACATAATATAAATATATTAATAGCATTAATATGACTATAATATTAATACATATATTATATATATTAATATGTGTTACATACTTTATATATTATATAATTCTATAATTATATTATATAATTCTATACTACAGGCCAGGCATGGTGGCTCGTGCCTGTAATCCTAGCACTCTGGGAGGCCGAGGTGGGAGGATCACTTGAGGTCAGGAGTTCGAGACCAGCCTGAGCAAGAGCAAGACCCCATCTCTACTAAAAAAATAGAAAAAAATTAGCCAGGAATGGTGGTGCATGCCCCTAGTCCCAGCCACTCAGGAGGCTGCGCCAGGAGGATCCCTGAGCCCAGGAGTTTGAAATTGCAGTGAGCTAGGCTGACGCCACAGCACTCTAGCCTGGGCAATGGGGGGAGACTGTGTCTCAAAAAAAAAAAAATTCTATATTATATTGATATTCATATAATGTGTACTATTTATTTAATAAGATTAATAGATTCTTATTATTGTTCTTATGATAACAATTAACAATTATATTATTGAATATTTTATTATTATTTCATCTGTTTCTTTTTACTTTTTAGATGTGGCTACTAGAAAATTTAAAACTAACCACGTGGCTCACGTGATATTTCTGTCGGACAGTGTTGGCCTGTACAATATTTCTAGACAATCTACACACCCAACACATATGCTCTCTAAGCAGACATATTGTAAAGTCAATTACTCATTAAAAATAACACGATCAACATTTCAGTGCTTAATATAATTTATTTTCATCATTAAAGTCACACATATTAGTTTTTAAAACTCGAAGTGTTGCATACTGCATGATTCCACTGAATAACATTCTTGAGACGACAAGAGCACAGAAATGCATAGTGGATTAGTGGTTGCCAGGGGCTAGGGACGAGGCTGGGGAGGACGAGAGACGTGGCGTCCCAGGGACCCTCGTGGCCATAGCAGTGTCCTGAATCCTGCCTACATCAATGTGGACATCCCGGTGGGGAGAATGTAATGCCACTCTGCAAGGCGTCACCCTTGGGGGAGACTGGACGAAGGCTACCCAGGGTCCCTCTGTATTAATACTTACAGCTGCATGGAGTCTGCAGTGATCTCAAAATAAAAACTCTAATTTTTTTTTAAAAAAGTACAAACGAAATAACAGTTTTCCAAGTAAAAAGCTTTTTTTACAATCAGACAATTGGCATCTACGCAGCCAATGTTTCTCCAACCTTAGCTTTTGGCATGACTTCCTCAACCTCTTTCCATCCACATAGTACCTTTTTACTTAAAAAAAAAACCCTAAGTAACATTTTAACTTAATGTTTTTCTTTAAATCAACTCACTCACAAGAGCTTAGATAGGAACATGTAACTTTGTCCTGAGAATAGTAATTTTTGAGATGCCAGTTACATTGTTTCCAACTCTCCATAAAATATATACGTAACTGGGTTTTGGTTTTTTTTACATGGGAATATTTCTATTTGCTTGTATTCTAATGTCCTCTGTTCACACTTTCTGCACGCACAGGACATGTTGCCCTGCGGGACACCGCAGACACGTTGGGACACCGCAGACACGTTGGCTTCTGTTTGTTTTTCCCCAAAAGCCTGGGATGGAAAGACAGGTTGGGGCTCCCTATAAGGAAGTGTTAGTCCCGGAAGTGAGGAAGGGTGAGGACAGACACCCTGGAAGAGGAGCGACAAGTCTGAGAAAGACAAGAGGAATGAGGAAGGGTTCGCTGAGATGACACCACCCCGCCAAGAGCGGAGTTCAAACAAGCCAAGCGAGAGTGGCCGCAAAGGAAGGGGGACGTCAGCCGTGGTGGCCCAGGTGACCTCGGCTCACACGGCTTGGCTCTTCTCGGCCGAGGTGTCCACGGTGGATCGGGTGAAAGACTTGCCGTCCCTCACCAGGGACTCCTCGGTCAGCACGTTGCGGAGTAGGTTCGGGAGGGATTTGCGCAGGCGGCTTCGGAAGCCCACGCCGGCCACCACGTAGATGACGGGGTTGATGCAGCAGTTGACATAGGCAAGAGAGATACACAAGGCGTCCACCTTTATCACTTGGCTGAAGATGGGCGAGGACGAGGGGAGCAAAGCCATCATCATCCCTGTCACCTGGTAGGGCAGCCAGAAAATGAAGAAGCTGGCCACCACCGCCACCACCACCTTGAGCGTCTTGGTGGACCGCGTGGCCCTGCGGCTCCACGTGCGGAGCAGGAGGAAGGTGTAACAGAGGGTGAGGGTGAGCAGCGGCCACAGGAAGCCCACGACCAGCCGGATGCTGGCCACGACGCGCTCCTTGCGCCCGCCGTCTCTGCCGTAGTCGACGCCACACAGCGTCTTGGGCGGAAAGTGCTCCTCGCGCAGCGCGCGGTACAGGAAGGAGGGGATGGTCAGCAGCACGGCCAGGCCCCAGGCCACGCCGCAGGCCGCCCAGGCCAAGCGGGCCCCTCGGAACTTCTGGCACCAGATGGGGTTAAACACCAGCACAAAGCGGTCGGCGCTGATGGTGGCCAGGAGCAGGATGCTGGCGTACATGTTGAGCAGGATGAGCGAGGGCAGGACGCGGCAGGCAGCC
The DNA here is from genome assembly GCA_963574695.1 of Propithecus perrieri. NCBI lineage: Eukaryota > Metazoa > Chordata > Mammalia > Primates > Indriidae > Propithecus > Propithecus perrieri. The sequence continues at coordinate 1,554 of CAUYRB010025151.1, read as the reverse complement.
GCCCCGAAGGACCAGTGGTTGTGCTGGATGATGGACGTGAACAAGATGGGCAGCGCCAGGCAGGAGAGGAGGTCGGCCAACGCCAGGTTGAGGAACCAGATGGCATTGACGGCCCGCCTGGCCTCGAATGCCGTCACCCAGACCACCAGGGCATTGCCCGGCACTCCCACCAGGAAGACGATCGCAAAGATGAGCAAGGCCAAGATGTTCAAAGGGTGCAGGGTCTCGGAATGGTTGTCCACAGAGATGTTCGGGTCCAGGCTAATGTTGTAATCGTAGTTGTAATCGAAAACGGTGCTGTTCTCCATGGGGTCCTAAGTAGAATCAGAGAGGCCGGGAGAGGATGAGTCTGCAGACACGTGCTGAAGGGCCTGTCATAAGCGTGTGGCTTTTTGCCCACATGAGCCTCGTATTTCTCCGGGGAAATGGGGATGCTGAGAGCTGAGAGTCAGCTGGAATGTCATATATTTATTAAAATACTAAGTGCTTCCGTGCTGATAGAGGTCCCTGTCACCCTGTCCCTTCCCCACAAAGCCCCTGGACTTCCCCACAATCCAGCAACCCAGTGGTTAAAGCCTACCCATTCTGATTGGTCAGTGCGCATGACACACTGCTTGTTAGATACATTTAATATCATCTACGAATGGGGATGATAGGAATGGATAGCTTCCCCCACGCACACACCTCCACCCCCTCATCCTGCCTTCCACCACTGAAGCCACCAATCAGCCCCGTGTCCCGTGTCAGAGTGGCTACCCAGAGAAGACAGGGGTTTGGCAGTGCCTCACTCGTCTTGGGAACAAAATTTAAGGAAGGGCAACCCAACACTCAGTCATCAAGATAAATAACATTTTGGCCGGGCACAGTGGCTCACGCCTGTAATCCTAGCATTCTGGGAGGCTGAGGTGGGTGGATCGCTCAAGGTCAGGAGTTCGAGACCAGCCTGAACAAGAGTGAGACCCCGTCTCTACTAAAAAATAGAAAGAAATGATCTGGACAACTAAAAATATATATACAGAAAAAATGAGCCGGGCATGGTGGCGCATGCCTGTAGTCCCAGCTACTCGGGAGGCTGAGGCAGAACTGCTTGAGCCCAGGAGTTTGAGGTTGCTGTGAGCTAGGCTGACACCACGGCACTCTAGCCCAGGCAACAGAGCCAGACTCTGTCTCAAAAAAACAAAAAAAAGATAAATAACATTTTAATACAATATTTTAAAGAATCAAAATTAATGCAAAAAAAATTCGAATTGTAATTTAAAACAAAAGCCAGGTTTTGTTTGTTTTACAACCCTGCATTATTGTGCAATTGGAGATGGTGGTTTCCAATCAGCCCACGGGTTGCAGTCCCAGCTGGGTGGGTTTATGGAGGTTCACGATGTGACCATTCGTGCAAACATATTGGGCAACGCGGGGTTTTTTTTTGAGACAGAGTCTCACTGTGTTGCCCGGGCTAGAGTGAGTGCCATGGCGTCAGCCTAGCTCACAGCAACCTCAAACTCCTGGGCTCAAGCGATCCTCCTGCCTCAGCCTCCCAAGTAGCTGGGATTACAGGCA